>OY987218.1:10150330-10417330 GCA_963920805.1 Primula vulgaris | reverse complement strand
TCCATGATTAGCAAGTACATAAATTGATTATTGATAGTGCTATAGTATAATTTTTTGTGAAATATCATGTGCATATGTGCTGATTGATGTAGATTTAGTAGTTTATAAACCTATAAACTCTTATTTGTAATGTTCAGAAGTAATATGACCAAACTGAAACACTCCAGAAATTATGGCCTCCCCCCGTAATAATTCTATTACTAATAAATAGTTTACTGAAATTACACGTATGGTCCTGTAGTAATTACTTATATGCAAAACAGTTTATATGTTTGATAAATACCTATATTCGGTGTATAAATATTCACCCACATGCATATATTTATTTATTAAAAGGCAAGTGAATAAAAAATTATATGTTAATGAAATAAATTGATATGTTTCCATGTAAATTTAACCTTTTGCATGTTAAAATATTTTTTTACCATATATAGAATTGATTGGTAATTAAAAATATATTGCTTGCTTGCATGTTAAAACTACCATGTATAGAATTACTTATATGGCAATAAACCGTAGATAATTGATTGATATATTATTAGTATAATCAACATATCTTTTGATATTACCATAGATATAAATATACCATATGGCAGTTAATTGATTTGATTTGATTTGGTATGATATAATTTGTGTGATTGATAATCCTGAATTGATTTAGTTTATCACCAAATCTACTGCATGATTAGATATATATCATGAATATATTTTATACTGCCTTGTATATATGTGGTTATCTAGAAAAGATATACCTGTTATTTATTGCCATGAATGGTAGAATTGCGAAATCATATATTTTCACATTTAAGTTGGAAAAATTATGAACCTTCCCTAAATAGGCTCACCTATTTGGATACGATGTCTAGGAAAGATATAGGCGGAAGTCGATATCCTAATGAGGTCGGGTTTTAAGTGGCATTCGTGCCCTCCACCCTCACCGTCTTTCCTGGTCGTTTTTCAAGTAGAGCTACCGAAAGGGGTTGACTAAATAATAATTTCCCCGAATGTGTTTATATAGTGATGTATGTTTCGCCGAATTGGTGTCTCAGTATCGACCCGTCGTTCGATCAATGAGAACCAATTCACATTAAAAGCAAAACTATTTTCGAACCTGTCGTTTCGAAATTAAAGTTTGTGCTTGTGCAAACCATAAACATATAAACCAGTCGTTTTATATGAAAAATAATCCAGAACTCCCAACACATGTTGGATGCCATCTATGATGAGAAAAATCGCAAAACATACTTGCGAAATGACTGTTTAGACGTTGATGTTATTCCGTCACCACATGTTAGTCACCCTGATGTGTGAGCATGTGATACCCAAATTATTTGGATGTCATCTTTGATGAGTAAAACACGAGTTTGTTGTTACCCTCGAGATGAATGCTAAGGCGTTGATTTTATTCCGCCGCCACATTTGAGACGTGATGACGTCTATGGTGAACAAATGTCTGAAATTGACATATTGGAGCAATCCTTCACCAAAATACTAGCTTGGAAATTGCATTCCATAAGCAGTATCGTGAATTTATATTCACCATGTTCCTTTATCGCCCATCTGTTATTGGATAAGAAAATTACCCCGGTGAGTAGTTTTAATCCTATTGGGTCAATGGCGAATTGTTTGCCTGATATTAATGCTCTTCGTGTATATTTTTTTCCACGAATCGAGAACCGAGACAAGTGTTATTTGTCTCGAACTGTCACGATCCCGATGAATCGCCTAGCCGAGCAAGATTTTAGACAATCGTCAAAATCGAAAACTTGTGGCTCCAAGACAGTAATTGAAAGGAACAATATGGGCCGTTGTCACAAAGTAAGAGATGATGCTCAAGGAGCCAACTCTATGCTATAAAGACAACGGTCATGCACGGTTACTCCTTAAATAGTTCACAACTATTATAAAGGTGGAAAAACCGATGCTAATGTGGTTAAAGCTAATTGAAAGGAAACTCTTGAGACCCCCGATTTTGTGGCTCAAATGAGTTTGACACCTTTCTTTATTGATTTTGATAAATCATTGAGCCATTTTTTCGCTCATCTGGATTATGTTTTTCCATTTGGATTATTATTTTTCCATTTGGACATACTTTTGGATTATGGTTTGCCTGTTTATGAAATTTCTCGAAATAATTTAAAGTGTTTTTTGAGCAAATTCCTTTGACAAATGTGACCAAACTTTAAATTATGAAATTTTAGGCAATACTTGTGGTGTAGTTGGTTTTTTGGAAATAGTGGGTAACAGTGTACCATATAATTTCACCAACTACTTGCCTAAAAGAGCACTCAGTGACAACGATTCTGGACCTGTCGTTCCAAGTGAATTAGACGTGGAGGAGAAAATAGAAAAGGAAAAATAAAGAAAAATACAAAAGTATTCAATATTTAATTAAATATACAAAAATTTATGCTACACACTGATGTGCAGCTTATTAGAGTTTTGTATAGTTTTTCCTTATAAAGCCATATAAGGCTATATTTATACATAAAATTGAAGTGCACTGATGAGAATGCTCTTACATTAAACTTAAAACGATTTAAAATATTTATCGAATGTACTATGTGATATTGTCTCGATTTTTTGGGTTGTCACGATATCCTTTAACTTGCGGGTACGTAATAGCCCGTCCACGTGAACACTTTCTTGTTGAAACCAAAATAATTCCAACTTGTCAAACATGGTTAACGCTTCTAGACATGAAACTTTTTGTACTTCTGAATTATCATCATCCGGATTATCTTCCTCTTTCACTTGTCTAATTCCAGCAACAATTTATTCGTCCGTCAACGAATACACAACTTGTTGCTCATTTGGATAATTAATAAAAACTTCCATATTTATTTGGTTATGGTAGTGAAGTTGCTTAATCTAATTACTTAATTATTCCGTAAGTATATGTTGATTCTCTTGATCAATTTCATTTGTAATATGTACTTCGTCGACAATAGGGGTGGTCCGAATTTTGCAGTGTTTGAAGCAATTCTGGATGGTCAGTGAATGAAAATGTATGTTATATTATATCTAGTATTTATACATGTAAAAAAAAGTTTTAGATAAACTTTTAGGTGACTTTCCACATTTCTAAATACATGTACTTAATTTTCCAAAATACATATTTACTTAGTTAAATTTTCTTAAATTCATAAATATGCTAGTTTCGTGACTTTTCAACTCTTTTGGATTTATGTGTTTGACTTGTTACATAGATACATGTATTTGTCTTTTGAATATATTTGCTAATTAGTTAAATAAGATACACATACACTTTTTATTATGCGAAAAATTTATTTAACTATTTTATTTTTATTTTTTTATATATCAACCTTTACTTAAAAATAACTTTATTATAAAAATATGTTCTCCCGCTACCGAGGTTATTCCTGTAGAGAGGTTCTACTGTATAACAAATAGCAATAGAGGAGCCTATATTTTTAGTGTCGGGAACTTCATATATATATATATATATATATATATATATATTAATGAGTATCGGTGGATCCCTTCAACGGGAATTCCATTCAATCCAGATTTGTAGAAACATGCTCCTGCTGGTTAGCTAATCGTTTAAGGTATATTTGTTAAGTTGTTGTATATGAAATATGTTAAATAAATAAATGATGTATAAGTTAAAACACGCCACATAAACATCTTGTGTCATATCTAACATTTTGAAGGCCTAAATTGAACTTGAAACATGGGTGAGTATTTCAAAATTTCATTATATACTAATATTCTTTGGAATTTATATACGTTGTTCATTACAATAACATATATCTTAGACCATGTTTGCATCAAAGGTATCATTCCTTTCATTTTCTTCGTGAACCATACATCGTTCTTGGCATTACAATTACAGAATTGCTCCTAGTTACATAGTATGTCCATTTATCTGTGTACTCCTATTATTTTTTATTATCATATTATTATATCACACGTCATATAAGAAAAACCAAGAAACATTGAGTCTGTCAAAATTTATCATTTTTTTTTCAAAAATGTCTTATTCTAATTTACTAATGACTCAAATAGCTTAATGCAATTTAAATAAGTAAATAAATATTATATTTTTTCAGACATCAATTATCTCACAAACAAATTATCATACATATATTTTTATATTATCATGACAATAAAATATTATATTTTTACGATATTCATTTCATTATTTTTGCAAAACTTTTAAAAATGTTAAATTTATTTATGCTGGATCATATTTATGTCATTACGTGTCACACATGCACACACATAACGCGTAGACTAGAATTACTGGTATAAAAAATGCCCAAATCAAATGTTCTTCGATTGGGTCATACGGTCGTTACTGTGAACAAAACATTGCACAAACACTGCACACATAATCCACGCATGCCAATACAAGTGATTGTTTGAGTGCACTGACATGAATAAATATGATTGTGCTTCGGTTAGGAATAATAATTTCATTCAATTACGTGGTTATAGGAGTGACGAAATCTACTTCTACAAGATGTAAGAATTATTTATAATTCTTATATAAATATTAATTCATTAAATATAGAATAAAAAATTCTCATTAAGGTGGTCTATATACAAATCATGGGTTATGTAATATTTAAACATAAATTTGTGAGTTAAGAAAATCTATATTTTCACCATAATGATCTGTTGAGATTGATTCTATTTTGATGGACGGTAGAAATCGAAAGTACATGAAAAGTCTCGGGTACTCATTCTATCTATATAAAAGTACACAATACCATCACAATTTGTGTCATATATACACACACATAAACAATACATAAATTAGTGTAATGATAGCCTAAGGAGGAGAAACCCAAGTTTTTATCCCGGTGATCTACTTCCGTCCTCCGAATTCAACTCTCAAGTATCGAGATCACCGTACTTCCGCATAAAAGATATGTGTTTCGACAAACCCATTATAGTTTATCATGTAGAAAAGATCATAGATAGTTATGTTAATAATGTGTATAACATAATAATAATAATATAAGTTGTAATTAAATTTACATTTTGTATAAAGAGTCTAGGTTAAAAGATTTCTTATGATGTTCTACATAATTTAAATGGATCAAGGATTTACAGTATATCACATTGACGCATAGAAAATTATAGAATTGTTTGTTGTGATTTATACCATAACCAAGATTTGTTTTGTCACTGTACTTGTATAGGTTGAGATTTTATATGTACATATATACATTATGTTTTTCAATGACAATATGAATATCATTTTTAGTTTATGATAATTGTATAATTAAGTATAAGAATATCGTGAACTTTGCTTTGAAGTTTTAAATGCAAGTTTTAACGTATAAGACATATGGATGGTTATATCATACTATATAGATAAACACAAATGTACCATTTTATGTATATAGAGTACGGTGAAAGCTTAT
This sequence comes from Primula vulgaris, assembly GCA_963920805.1. Classification (NCBI taxonomy): domain Eukaryota; kingdom Viridiplantae; phylum Streptophyta; class Magnoliopsida; order Ericales; family Primulaceae; genus Primula; species Primula vulgaris. The sequence goes on along the minus strand of OY987218.1, from coordinate 10,411,931 downwards.
GAAAATGACATAATTGATTAAAACCTTTTAGTAATTTGTTTTTGATAGCCACACTTAGAATGGCGATTCACATGTCCACTGACGGTTGCGCATTTACATGTAATTAGGAGAATAATAATGTCGTATAAGAAAAGTCCATGAAGTTTGACATAAATTATGTGGTTGAATGAGCATTTAAGTTTGTAACATAAACTTTTTATGAACGAATATATAAAGGCACCTTAAAAAAAATACATAGTAAATATTAAGTTCAATAAGTTTACATTATCATACGGGAATGACAACCAATACACTTTACTAAATAACGAAAGATAATGAACCATGCATTAATTAATGCATATGTTACAACATTTAACTATATAATGTAAAAGATGGTATTTATTTAGTTATAAGTAATGGCCTATTTTGTAGTTATGGTCATTTACATTACATGATATTTTATTTAAGTATATCAGATTGCTCAAGCAACGTTAAAATATGAGGTTATGAATATAGAATGACACATAAGAGGTTATGAATATAGTTAATGTCATTAACTTTTCATTATTTCAAGGTGGTAACTATTAAACACTATATTAAATGAAGAATGTTATTATTATGTTTAATTGAATGATAAATGTTACTGCATATAAATGGTTGATCTCCGCATATAGTAAATTATAAGGTTTTATTCTTATTGTTTATTCGTTCTTAATAAGAATTGCTTGGTTGCCGAATGGTTTTATAAGAAATGTTAATTGTTATCCTTATGTCAGATAATTATATTAAATGGACATAATAAGAACTTCATAATTAGAAATTAGAAAGTTTGCGAACAATTTTATACTCACAATAAGGTTGGAAAATTATAAATCTTTCCCGAATAGGCTCACATAGTATGTAATAGTTTTCCGGTTGTGTTTCTATACTTATGTTCGTCGAATGGGTGTCTTTAAATCGATAATACGGATGTTTTTTACCCGAAATTTTTATATTTCAATTTTGTTAGATTAGACACAAAAGATATTAGACTTACCAATTTTGGTTGGTGCTTTTAATGTTGATGAATGTTATATGTTTTATATTTTTATATAAAGTGAATAATATGAAAGGCATGATGAACATATAAGCCTCTTAGTTAATTATACTATAACTCATGATTATGCATGCCACTAAGTCTAATAAAGTACGTGACTTGTTGAAAGGTTGGCCAAATGACTAATATTAACGAGACATCATTTACTAATTATTTTAGTAATTAATTTTGATATAAGACTAAAATTAGTGATTTAAATGCAAAATTCCGAGTTCTATATTTCATTTAATAGTACATTGAAATTGCTACTGAATTCAATTATGATACAGAACTTATTATTTCGTATCCTTCTATGTCTAAAGAAAGTTATGAGCTGGATATCAATTCTTAAATGTATATTAAAACAAAATAGCATTTTAATAGATTAATTTTAAGGTTACATGTCACATTAAAAATTACTGATAAGGATGCATGTACATATGAAAAATTGGGTGATGTGCATATTATTCTTTGATTAAAACATGATGCGCATTTTAGTCATTATGTCGCATTTGTTCATGAAATTGTCTCTACTATTATCACTTTTTAAGCCAATTTTGACTATATAAAGTTAAGTCAATATATGTTCATACCATATAAGTTTTGGTGATGGATAATAGGATAACTTATGTAACATTCATATTATGTGAAATTTTATTTACCCACTGGCATAAAATTTTAATCGACGAATGTTAAATAATCGTTGGTGTATGCGTAAGCATCAATTAAAGTTATTGATGCTCTAATATGAATATTCATAGTGTTGTTTGATTAAAACTCAATATAGTTTTAGGTCAAATCTAACGAATATTTAGCTTAAAACAGCTACACCTAATAACATTGAACTAATATTCATATTATTGTTCAATTAAAATTAAATATATGTTTTAATATGTATTTTAATGAGTATTAGTGATGATGAATATTTTGCATCAATATCATATGTTCATACTTTGGTTGGCCACATGTACAAAGTATTGGAGACGAATGTTTAATAATAAACGTTATGTTTTGTATCCACTAGTGCCTTAATTATGATTGCTAAAGTATGTTTGGATCCAATATTGTTATGGGCCGGGATGCATAAGAACTGATTTTTATGTATATTTGTTTTTGGTTGTCCACATGTCTAAAATATTATGATACAAATAACTATTGGATGTTTACCATTGTTAATTATTCTTAGTAACTTGGTTACCCACATGTCCAGTTATTTTGACTAAGTGCACATTATGAAAGATTTCTTATGTTTTAACATTAAAATGAAAAATATAGGATATCCACAAATACCATATTTTTTCTAGTTAAACAAATATTGTGGACAAACTTAAATTTAACATTAAGAATAAAAATATAGCGCAAATAAAGATATCATATTTTTATAGTTAAAATTTTAAAATGGTAAATTTTATTGACTTATTCCATTAGTTATAAATTGTCTTGCAAAATGATAAGCTTGATTTAAATGTGTTGTTAAAATACAAGTTACTTTATAGGATAAATTAACAAAACAATGATTGTTTAATTTTTTGAAAGAACAAATATGTTAACACTAGTTGAGATATTCTTTTAATATGATTAAACTCATTAAATCTCAAAGTTTAAATTCGTGAGCTTTTACTAAATACTTGCCTTATTCTTCGTATTTTCTTTATAGGTCGCATATTAGTTTGCTAGTAAACGAAAAGTTTTTTAGTTGAAACTAATTTTATGTTGTTAGATCTAATCGAAAATTAACGTTTTTCAATATCACATTATGTGCATGTAGATCCATACTTTTCGATAATTATAGTTGATGAAATTTTATCTAGATTTTAATAAACAAAAATAGTTTTGGTTATCGATAAAGTTACGGTAACATTAGTGGGAGAATTAGATTATTCGGTACACCCACTATTAATGTTTTTACTAACTCCTATTAAAGAATAAATGTATAGTTACACTCGTTATCAAGTTATACGTTACTTACCATAAGTTTTAGAGTAATGGTTAAACAAGTGGGAGATAATTAATCGTTTCACTATTGATTTATTATTTAATCATATACTTCTATAATAAGGATAAGATCAGTGGAAGTAATTAATAATTTTAAAATAAACTCATTGTTGAGATTTTCTTGATCTACCATTTTCTTTAACTTCAAATAAGAACGTTAACTTGTTTTGTGTTCATAACCAATTATTTTGAAGTAACCACTAGTTTAGTGAGAGTAAACGTTTGTTATAGCCATTATTATTTTGTTTTTGTAACATATTATTTTAATAATTGTCATATTCATGTAGGTGAGTTACTAGACTCATAATGAATTGTAAATACTGTTGAACTTAGAGTTCAATAATTGATTTTGATTATAACGTTGATTATGTTTTTAATGATTTTATGATTTCTCTATTTTCGATGATATAATGCTTGTTTTTTCCAAAAGTAGAAAATGAAAATTTCAGCATGCCAGAAAGATAGAGCACAGAAAAAGGAAGCCACAGGTTCAAGCGGAACCAAAATCGGAGCTAAAACGAAGGAGTTACGAGCTTTTGAAGATTAACGTGAAAACAGAGAAAACTGAAGAAACGACCGATCGTCTGTACAAAAACGACCGATCGTTTTTGTACCAATTTCTTCCAGAGATTTCACAAGAAAAACGACCGATCGTTTTCAGAAACGACCGATCGTTTTCTGGAAAACGACCGATCGACTGTAGAAAACGACCGATCGTTTTCTGCAGATTTCGAAAACAGCTTTTCAGCTTATTCTGGAAAGTTGCTTAAAACCTCTGAATAAAAGCCTCAATTACATCCATTGCTTAAAACCACTGCCAACGGTCATATACAGAAAAACAGACTTTGGTGATTATATAAACCAACCCAATTCACTTTCCAAAGATATCAATTACATCCATTGCTCCCATAATCAATCCTTCAACCTCTCTCATATACAAAAACCCAAAATCACCATTTTGGTGAAAGATTTCGAAAAGAGAGAAATTGAAGATAAATCGATACAAGCTCCAACAAAGATCAAACATCATCGAAACCACAAATTAGCTTATTTAAGAAGCAATCAATTGTGGGTGTTGTTTTAATTTTCGATAAAATTGTAAAGAGTGTTTTATAAGCTCATTGTGAGTGAGTGTTTGGGTAGAAGACTCATAGATTGAGGGGGAGTCATTGACTCATTAGACGTGTACGCTTGCACTTGAATCAAGAGTAGGAACCTCTGGTAGAGGGTGAGCCAATCGGTCGATTGAGCTCGATAAGGATTTGTAAAATCGGAAAGAAAAATTATAGTGAAATAGTCGGTAGTACCGAGGAGAGGACGTAGGCCGTTTGCCGAACCTCTATAAAATCACGGTGTCATTTTCTTTCCCTTCCTTTTACTTTCCGCAACTTAATTATTGCTTATTTCGTGCATGCGTTTAGAACTTTTAGTATTATATTAACTTTTGTTAAACGCATAAGATTAGAATTGCGATAGTTGGGTGATTAGTTGCACTTAACTTTAATTAGGCCAAAAACGTCTAGAAACCTTATTCACCCCCCTCTAAGGTTTAGCCGCACCGAGGCCTACAATTGGTATCAGAGCAGAGGCTCTTGCATATAGGAATCTAACGATTTTAGAGTTAAGATCCGTATGGCTAATTTGTACAATTTCGCATCCGGCATAGCTTTATCCCCTAATACTCCACCTTATTTTGATGGAATAAATTTTTCATATTGGAAGGATAGGATGAGCATGTTCTTACAAAGCTATAATGTTAAACTTTGGATGACCATAAAAGTAGGATATTCCGCACCTACATCCGAAAATAGCAAGAACCCAATCCCCGTAGAGTACCTAGATAACGCTCAACTAGAAGCCTACTCTACGAACGCCAAAGCGATGCATGCTATTGTTTGTGCCGTTTCTCCTAACGAGTACAACAAAATTTCCGCTTGTAAAACCGCTAAGGGTATGTGGGATAAGCTAGTAGTAATGCATGAAAGGACTAACCAAGTTAAGGATTGCAAACTCCAACTATTAGTTCATGACTACGAGCTTTTTAAAATGAGCGAGGGTGAAACTATTTCCGATATGCTTGCTAGATTTACTACTATCACTAACGGATTAACACCTCTTGGTAAGCATTTATCTTGTAAGGAAATGGTCTCAAAGGTGATTCAGAGCTTACCGAAAGAATGGGAACCAAAGGTCACCGCAATTCAAGAGGCACACGACATGAACACATACACTCTTGATGCATTGACGGGTTCACTCATTACTCACGAGATCACCCTCAATAGTCACAAGCCCGTCTCGAAAAGGAAGGAGATAGCTTTCAAAGGAACAACTTGTGACGAAAGCGATGAGCTATCCAATGACGACGAAAATTCAACACAAATCATTCGAATCGTCAAGGAAATACTAAAGCTTAAAGGCAAACGCAAACATAAAGGTAAATCGTCAAATACTTCAATTATTTCTAACGATTTTGTTTGCTATACATGTGGTAAGAAAGGACACATAGCTAGAGATTGCTTCAAGAATCGCAAGAGCAAAGGCAAGAAGAAGATATCCTCTTCAAGCTCTAGCGATAGCTCCGACCAAGATGAAGTCGCTCACCTTGGTTGCTATATGGCCATGCAAGACAACCATGAACAAAGCCTCTCATCCTCAAGCGAAAGTGACAACGATGAGGTAAAAGAATTCTCTCATGATGAATTAATTCATATGTGTGGAATTTATTCCGAAAAACTTCCTAAGCTTGTAGAGAAGGTTAAATCTCTTAAAAGGATAAATTCTTCCCTCAATGAAGAAATAAGATCCTTGAAAAGAGATAAAAATGAAAATGAGTCTATTCCAACATCGTCATTCTCTTTACATGATATAGATGACGAAAAGGAAGACTTGAAAGACAAAAACAATGATCTCGTCAGTCATAATAAGTCTTTACAAACCGAGATCAATTTTCTTAAAAATGAAGTATCTAGACTTACTAAAACTCTTCCAAAACCATCTTCTTTAGATTGTGATTTATTAGAAAATTTTGAAGAGTTAAAGGATGCTTTCGATAAAGTTAAAAGCAAAAACAAGGTTTTGAGTTCTCATGCTTTTAACTTAAATGACAAGGTCAAGGTTTTAGAAACCGAGAATGAATCGTTGAAAACTAAAAACAACGATCTTGTCATTTCCATTGAAAAACTTAATTTAACAATTTCAAAGTTTTCTAAGGGTAAAACCGTTTTAGATAACATTTTGAGTTGTCAAAAAGATTTCAATGATAAGAGGGGTTTAGGTTTTGATTGCATTGGTTCTACTTCAAACAAAACCCGTTTCGTTAAAGCCTCTAATATTTCTACAACTCCTATTCCACCTAAACAAGAGGTTGTTTTTACTAAAGGGAGTACTTCCAAGATTTTTTCAAAAATCTTTTAATGATAGGAAATGTATAGGTTTTAAAACCAAATTGGATACTCCGAAAAACCTTTCCAAAACTTCGTATAACTCTCGTTATACTAAAAAGTCTAGGCATTGCATACATTGTAGTAGAAGTGAGCATAATTCTTCTAAATGCCCAAATCGCTTTCAAGTTAGTAGAAGCGATTTGAAATGGGTAGTAAAGACCCGAGCCACTAACAATGTCGGACCCAAAAGAAATTGGGTACCAAAGGACAAAACTTGTGTTGTAGGTATCTCCATCCAAAAGGAGAAAATCAACAAATGGTTGGCAACGCCGTCAAAAGTCGTGGGAGTCAAGAAGATCGACTCCACCATCAAGAATGAAGTGTCATTAATCGACAAAGGTGGAAGGCATACCAACAAGTGGTACCACATACTTGGATTTGGCAACGCTCAATGCAAATGCCATTAGCGAGCGGACTCAACATCACATATTCGGTATACTCTAATCTATAATATCTACATATATGTGATTAGTTGGGGCATATGCATCGTAATAACATTTTTCATGTTTTGGTTTTTCTTTGAAAACCCTCCACATAACTCCATATTTTTTTATTACTTATTGCATTTTGATAATGCCAAAGGGGGAGAAAAATGATATTTAGAGAAAATGCGTTTTATTTAAATGGAGGAGATATATTTATACTTGTAAAATCATCATTAGTTTGTCATAATCAAAATGGGGGAGATTGTTGAACTTAGAGTTCAATAATTGATTTTGATTATAACGTTGATTATGTTTTTAATGATTTTATGATTTCTCTATTTTCGATGATATAATGCTTGTCTTTTCCAAAAGTAGAAAATGAAAATTTCAGCATGCCAGAAAGATAGAGCACAGAAAAACGAAGCCACAGGTTCAAGCGGAACCAAAATCGGAGCTAAAACGAAGGAGTTACGGGCTTTTGAAGATTAACGAGAAAACAGAGAAAACTGAAGAAACGACCAATCGTCTGTACAAAAACGACCGATCGTTTTTGTACCAATTTCTTCCAGAGAGTTCACAAGAAAAACGACCGATCGTTTTCAGAAACGACCGATCGTTTTCTGGAAAACGACCGATCGACTGTAGAAAACGACCGATCGTTTTCTGCAGATTTCGAAAACAGCTTTTCAGCTTATTCTGGAAAGTTGCTTAAAACCTCTGAATAAAAGCCTCAATTACATCCATTGCTTAAAACCACTGCCAACGGTCATATAAAGAAAAACAGACTTTGGTGATTATATAAACCAACCCAATTCACTTTCCAAAGATATCAATTACATCCATTGCTCCCATAATCAATCCTTCAACCTCTCTCATATACAAAAACCCAAAATCACCATTTTGGTGAAAGATTTCGAAAAGAGAGAAATTGAAGATAAATCGATACAAGCTCCAACAAATATCAAACATCATCGAAACCACAAATTAGCTTATTTAAGAAGCAATCAATTGTGGGTGTTGTTTTAATTTTCGATAAAATTGTAAAGAGTGTTTTATAAGCTCATTGTGAGTGAGTGTTTGGGTAGAAGACTCATAGATTGAGGGGGAGTCATTGACTCATTAGACGTGTACGCTTGCACTTGAATCAAGAGTAGGAACCTCTGGTAGAGGGTGAGCCAATCGGTCGATTGAGCTCGATAAGGATTTGTAAAATCGGGAAGAAAAATTATAGTGAAATACTCGGTAGTACCGAGGAGAGGACGTAGGCCGTTTGCCGAACCTCTATAAAATCACGGTGTCATTTTCTTTCCCTTCCTTTTACTTTCCGCAACTTAATTATTGCTTATTTCGTGCATGCGTTTAGAACTTTTAGTATTATATTAACTTTTGTTAAACGCATAAGATTAGAATTGCGATAGTTGGGTGATTAGTTGCACTTAAGTTTAATTAGGCCAAAAACGCCTAGAAACCTTATTCACCCCCTCTAAGGTTTAGCCGCACCGGGGCCTACAAATACGTTTTAAAATAAGTTTTACAACTCATTAATAGTATTGCAAACTGTTTATTATGTATTGGAACTATTAGTTGTAATTGAAACACATATTATTGTAGACAAAACTCAAATAATCATTATTCATGGTGGATCATTTTTTGCATAATATTAAATATTGCTAATTAATATTTTATGTTTGCAAGAATATAAATATTTTATTCTCACGTATTATTGATGTCATACATAGAAAGAAAATGTGATAACTAAATATTTCACAATGTCTCATTACTCATTAAATTATGATTCTTATATATGACGCTAATATATGATATAATGTCTTATTACTCAATAAAAGGATGGAGAAATTACGAGTTACATTTCTCACTAAGTATTGTGCAGTTTATGTTTTATTTCTCAATAAAGGTATAGAGAAATCACAAGTTATATTGTGCAATATATGTCTTATTGCTCAATATAAGATTGAAGCAATGTTATAACGTAAGTGATTGAATGTATTATCACATTTTTAATGTATCATCAAGAAAATTTATATAATGTTTTGAGTACAAAACTCATAATAATAGTTGCAAATTAATTTCAGAACTTAGATTATGTCGAGCTTAAGCTGAGTCGCTAAAAATGAACGTCTGCAATTATTCTTGACAACTAGCATTTAAATGGTGTTGAGTTCACATAATGTAAATGTTAAGTTTTTAAGACTAATTTCTGAAAAAATACTATCAATAAACACATAATGATCATATATAGCTTAACGATATCTACACAAGACAATTAATTTTTTTTAACATCATGTGTCTTGATTGTAGATAATAATATGGTTACATAATGATAGTTGTTTATTTGATAAGTAGAGATCACATCGGTTATTGTTTCTATTGTTACTATTGTCAACTTAAGTACGTACAATAATGAAAAGTTATGGACTTTTAATGTAACTGTCTTTTCTTAAGACATTATCGTACCAGTACGATTATACTCGCCTTATAGGCTTTATTGAATAAATTGGTGTCGTCGTAGTACATAACCATGCTCTTAAGTAGTATGGAACCGCCATGACTCTCATCATCAATGTGTTTAGTAAAGTGTCTCATAAATTTATTTACGCACTTATCATTGATTATGGAATTATAATATGGACCAAGTGAGAGAATGTAAGAATTATTTATAATTCTTATATAAATATTAATTCAATAAAAATAGAATAAATATTTTTCATTAAGCTGGTCCATATACATTACATTAGTTATGTAATTTATGATTTAAGCATAAATTTGTGAGTTAAGAAACTCTACATTTTCACCATAATGATCTGGTGAGATTGATCCTACCTTGATGGACGGTAGATATCGAAAGTAAATGAAGAGTTTCGTATCCTCCTCCTACCTATATAAAAGTACACAATGCCATCACAATTTGTGTCAAATACACACACATAAACAACACATAAATTAGTGTACTGATATGCTAATGAGGAAAAAACCAAGTCTTTACGCCGGCGATCTATCTCCGTCATTCGAATTCAACTCTCAAGTATCGAGCTCCCCGTACGTCCGCATAAAATGTATGTGTTTCGACACACCCATTATAGTTTATCGTGTATGATCATTATGTAGAAAAGATGCTAGATAATTATGTTAATAATGTGTATAAGATAATAATAATATAAGTTGTAATTAAAATTACACAGGGCATATTACAATTTTTTTTAGTATCTATTTCCTTAATGTAAATAATGCTACAATATACTAAGGAAAAGACCAAGTTAATACTGTAAATCATTAAGTAAAAAGTTGTCAAATAGCCTTCTTACTTATTTGAAAACCTATTTTACCCAAACTTAAATATGTGGCACCAAACAAAGTGTATCCATGTTTCAAGACGGTTCAAGTGATTACCGTACAATTAACGAAACTTTAAAAGTAATACAGATAATAGTGAAACAAGATTCTACGTACCTAAAGATAAGAGTTGGAGTATATCGGGAAACAATTGCCATGGGGGAAGAAAAGAAAAAGCTTACTCTGGTAGGCGACAGGATGTACAAAACCGGGATTGTCGGGAACAAAAGTAAAGGAATCGGTTTTCTGCCATACGAAACAGCTAGGACATGTAGTATAATGTTTCACTAATTTTCTAAATTCCAGCAATTAGAGTAGCTTAAATATATGATAATCTCAGCTTAATTTTATAACTTGTTTAAGTCTCATTTCCCTTGCAATAACACTTGTTTATCAATAAAGATCTCATAAACTTTTTTACCCTCAAGAACATCAACAGACTATCGTATTGTGTTTCAACTATGTAATCTTAGATTACTTGGATTTTGATACAAGTGTTATTTCTGCGGACTTGGACCACTAACTCATAAACGGACATAAATCACAATAATTTAATGTAATGTATACATATTATAGCTTCTTGTTGTAGATTTTAGACATAGGGTTTATTGGTATAAATTACTGAAATAAATAAATGAATAAATTATATGTAAAAATGGAATAATAAAAGCAATAAATGAAGGTTACCAAAGTTATGGTAACAAATTACCTCGAGTCGAGTACGAAACTCTCGCCTTAAAACTTATTCGCCCCCAACGACTTCCGGGTTTTTGCGGACGTAAGTTTTCAAGGATACAACGGGTCTTGCGATCAATAGTTTGGAACAAGTCTTCAAAAATCTATATTTCATAGCTTGGAACATAGCTTGGAAGTTGGCCACATTTCATCTTCTCTGGTTTTAACTTTTTTCGCAAAACCTAACTTTTTAAAAGCTAAAAAAGCTAATGTGTCAAACACCGGTTATTTTTTTTAATTAAAAATAAAATAAAACACCAAGATAAAGATGATAAAATATATTTATTTGTGAAAACGTTATGCATTCACTCACAAAGTAAAATGTTTTCCGTCCATTTTTAGATGAGTGGTAAATATTTTTCTTATTTTATTATTTTCCTATCATCCATAAAATCCATTTTTATGGAAAAAAATATTTTCTTTTGCTGTTTTACCCTTAAAACGAACAAAGCCTAAGAGAACGTTAATGCAGCTGAATGATTTTAAATTTCGGTTCGGCTAGCCAGTGCTCCGGCTATTGCTTAAGTCTTATCCATAAAATGATAATAAAATATATGTTATTTATAGTTATTATCTATTCATTAAAATAATATTCATTACTTAATTTACCACTTAATAATTTATGATAAGATTGTGATATTTTTAAGCAACAAGAATAAGTAGAGATTTGATTATAATTTCTTTTTTAAATAGTTAACATCTTAGACCACCTTACAAATAACGAATGACTTACTAGTTTAATTCTTGTTTAGCTTTATAAAAAATAAAACTCAATTATACATTAAAAAAAAAATAGAAAGAACGTAAAAGACAAAAAAAAAAAAGCAGCACCTCAACCCCGTAAAAAAATATTTACCTCTTTTACTATTTAAACGAACTCTTTATTTTGATTATTTTCTCTTATTGAACTACTACGTCTCTTTTACCCAACACTTCGGCCTCCTTTGGTTCCAAGGTAGGATTGGAGTATTTTTCAATGGTCCCACTACCTATTTAATGAGTTATAGTGGTATCATCGTATTATTATATTATAAATATCGTCGGGTTCATATGTATCGTGTTTGGTACGAAAAGCAGAGACGGTACTATTAGTAACGTGAGATTATAAATGATGAAAAATAAAGATATTTGGAGTAGGGGATGTAGTATTGGGAAATTGAGATATTTGGAGTAAATGTGGTGTTTTATATATATTAAAATTATATATATATATATATGGGTAATTTCCTATAAATACCTCATAGCAACTTATATTTCTGCTAACTATCTTGATAAGTTCACATTACTCATATATATCATTTTTTAATTATTTAGTTTATTTACTAAATTGTCATACAAACAAAAATATAATATACATATTTTATCTTTCTACAAACCCAAAAAAATAGTTTTAAATTACAACAAAATAAAAAAAAAACACAAAAAAATTATAAAAATGAAAAAAATCACAAAAAATATATAAAATAACAAAAATAACAAAAAATCACAAAAAAAATCAAAAAAAAATCATAAAGAATTATAAAAAATCAAAAAAATCAAAAAAAATTTATAAAAAATCACAAAAAATTCTAAGTTGCGAATAAGGTTTTAGGTGTTTTTCGTAGCATTAAAATTCTAACCTCAACTAACAACACAACTAGCTTGATATCTACTTGCGATAATAAGTATGCAAAGATAATGTATGAATAAATTGAAACATGCGCATAATCACAAATAAGTTGCGGAAAGTAAAGAGTAAGGGAATAAATTGACTCCATAATATATAGAGGTTCGGTAAATCCGCCTAGTGCTCTCCTCGGTATTCACGCTACCGATTATTTCACTATAATCTTTTTCTCAATATTACAAATCCTACCGAGCTAATCAACCGATTTGCTCACCCTCTACCCGATGATACAATCTTGATACAAGTGCAAGAGTACACCAAAGGCCAGTCAACAACTCTCCCTAAATCTATGAGTACACAATTGTTTAATCTACAACTTTTAACCAACACTCTGGGTTAAAAGTTTCTACCCAAACATTCACTCACAATTGAACTTATAAGTTTGCTTTTAACAATTTTGTTACAACAATGTAACCACACTCACTATTTTATTGCTTCTAAATAAGCTAATTTGTGAGTTTTTGATGTTATTTAATCTTGATCATTTTTCTCATCGTTTTTCCTTTTTGAGCATTTTTGTTTAATAATGGAGTTTTTTATGTTTAAAATAGAGAGAGATTGATGGATGGTGATTGGTGTATTTTGGAGAGTAATTATGGGTGTTTTGTTCAACATTGGTCCATAGATGACCGTTTTTAGTTGTTGGGTGTATTATACAATGGGTAATGTCTTATTTTCGAAAAAGTAAAAAACAACTTTTTTGAAACAGACCGAATCTCGATGGATCGAGTTTTCTGGAAAATTTGTTACTTGTATTTTTCGATCGATCAAAATGTATCTCGTTGGGTCGAAACGGACTATAACTTTTTGTTCCATTTTAGATAGATCAGATTTTATCACGATGGGTCGAGATTCCAGCACTGATTTTTTCTACTTTTTGAAGCACTCGTAATTTGCTCATTCGGACTCTGAATCGACTTCTGTTTGAATCATTGACTTCATTATTAAGTGTTCTATCATTTTAAATCCTGAAATATACATTTTCCCTTTTCGAAAAAGATCAAATAGTATATCATTGAATTATAAAATTATTAAATTATAATCACACTCATAATCAAAATTAATTATTGAACTCATGGTTCAACAAAGCTATTTCGGACATAGTGGCTAAGCATGAGAAAACGTGCATCGATAATCAGCATGTTTTTATACCATTCTCTTTTGACACTTTTGGTTTTTTAGCACTCCATATGTGGAAATTTTTAGTAGGGTCCAAATGATCATGGATAGTAATGTCATTACTCCTAAGTTTATGAACGTAGTGTTCAAAAGGATTGATTTTGCAATTCAGAAAGGCTTAGTGAAGCAACTTTTTGCTCACTTGCTTTCTATTTCCGTGTAATCATTTTATTTTTTTTAATAAAATTGACACACAAAAAAAAAATTGATGAATTCAATAACAAAAAAGGGTGTGAACTTTACCAATTATACTTTAATGATTTAATCCCATTAAATCGAAGTTATTGACAGGGATGTGGATGGGGTTGTAACCGTTATATGCGGTAAGAAGACTCTTAAATAGAGAGAAACAGAGAGTTTTAAATATATTATTTTTAACCGTGTGATATGAGGGAAGCAGTTTTTTTTTTATTATTATTATGGGCCGCCTATGGCACATATATAATTAACAAAAAGTTTAGGGTTTTAAAAAAAAAAAAATTAAGGTGACTTTGGTAGCCTAATATATATATATATATAATTCTATTATAATAAGGCAAGCGTCAAATGAATCTGCCCAATTTAACCATTTTTTTCCAAAAATACACATACACTTTTATATTAATTACAATAATATCATACTTTAATAGAAATATAAAAAATAAAAACTAATAAAACTATTTATCGCTATTTAACAAACAATTTTTTTTTTAAATCTTAGACTATGTTTTTTTTTGTATTATCAACATATTTAATTATATCATAACTATACATATTTTTTATCTTTTTATTGTATTACGCGCCGCACACGCAACGCGTGGGATATGATTACTAGTATATATAAATATGAACCGGTTATAAGAACATGAATCTGAGATATGATTTTAAACCTACATGAAAATAAATTGTCCAAATTAAACCTATTAATCTTAAAAGAGATAGAACAGTCGCGTTTTTTATCCTATGAAGAATACAATGGAAGTATAGATGAGATGATAGATATTTATAGACGAAAGTCCACAACCGGTTTAGTGACTTTATAACCGCTACAAATTTGCGCACTAAATGAGAAAATTAGAAGTGAAGATGAGAAAATTACAGAAAAAAAGTAAGACAGAATAATAACTAAATAATGCTAAATAAATAGCTTACTAAAACATAAAGGGCAAGATAAAAAACTTGACCCAAATTCAAATATTTGTTGATTTAAGCAAAAGCTTTAGAACAATTATGTAAACGTTCGGTGCTCCTAGGAGTCAAACAAAATGTAAGAATCTCGAAAAGACAACATCACACTGACATGTGAACCGGTATTATTAAAAAAAAAAAGCGATGGATCAACTAAACTATCAAATTGTGGGCTTCAAGAGTAGATCCCGACTGAGCATCCTGTTCGGCCTTAGCCAGGAGAAGCTCATCCCTCTCTTTAACCACTGCGGCATGAGTTTCTTGGAGATCCTCCATCTTCATTCCGAGCTCTAAGTGTTCAATGTAAAGCCCCATGTTCTCATCGCACAACTTTTGATACATAGCCTCGAGGTTGGAAATCCATGCATGCGCTAAAGACTTATCCTTGAAGAGTTGATCTCGTTGCTCCTGGAGTTGGGCACAAGATTGTATACTATTGTCTAGCATCATTTGGGACAGAACAAATCGATGCTTGTACATGTTTTTCTTCTCCTTTAGTAAATTCACTTCGTCCCGGAGATGACGTACGTACGCTGCCGAGTAACCGCCGGCTCTACTGTTTGGGAACGACATCTTATTGAAAAAGTCGAACACGAATAGGTATATATGTAAAATATAGAGAGAGGAAATCTTATACAGATCCAAAAATGATAGAACGACAAAGGGACAAACAACTATATATAGAAGAAATCGTGACATTTCCGGTTGTTGAGATAAGAATGCGTATTAAACATGATTAAAGGACATTGATTATAATTTAAAGAGCGATATTTAAATGACAATTGATTATAATTTAAAGAGCGATATTTAAATGACAGTACATGCACGTCATTTATGATATTGAATATAATTTAAAGATAACAACACATAAGGACTTAGAGATTATAACCCGGCCTAAGTAGAGCCGAAACGAAAATAACCATTAGGAAAAGAACGTTACAAGCCAGAACAGAATCCACGAAATTGTTTAAATAAAAGGCAACATTACATCCTCAAAAGTCGATGAGTGGATCCCTTTTATAAAGCTAACAAAAGAAATCGGGAGTTCAAGCAGACGAGACCTTCAATTGAAGGACGGACTCGGCGCTGAGTCCTTTGTCAGAAATTCCAAAATACTCTTTAAACTTAAAAAGAACATGACTCAAGAAATTATCCCAATTATGTTTAAAAATACAAAAAAAAATATCCCACATATGTCTAGAGGCAATATGAAGTCTTAAAGCAAATTTTTGCAAATTTACCCTTAAACTAATAATAGTAATTACAAAAATATCAAATTATGTTTAAATCATAAAAAAAATAAAAAATGCTCAACATTTTTCAAGGTTTCATCATTTGGTAAAACTAGATGCATCAGACATCATAATCGGTTTAAATTCTTGTCACATCTAATTCAGGATCATCACTAATTACCCAAAAATAATTGAAAGGCGAAACAAATCACTTACATCATATAT
Source organism: Primula vulgaris (assembly GCA_963920805.1). Lineage (NCBI taxonomy): Eukaryota > Viridiplantae > Streptophyta > Magnoliopsida > Ericales > Primulaceae > Primula > Primula vulgaris. The sequence continues at coordinate 10,395,459 of OY987218.1, read as the reverse complement.
AATACACACAAAAAAACTTATTCAGCAAAAGGTTAATACCCTATTAGTTATTCTTATCAAATTTGAAATCTCACCCTTCTAAAATACATAAGAGTATATATATGGATAATTTACCCATAAAATAGAAAAAAGTTCATTTTGCTCCGGTCTCCTTTTGACTGTTTTAGTCGACAGGTTCGGTTGCAGGAGTTATGAAGAGGAACCTTAGGAGATTCGTGCTTACGTAGAGCTCTAATTACTACTAAATTCTATCAAGCTCCAATAAAACTCTAACAATCACTAAAACAAGGGTGCAATCATACCCCTATTATATTAACAAAAATATACCCTAATAATTTAAATGGTTAATTTTACTATAATAGCAACTTATATTACTCCTAGATATCTTGATAAGTTCACATTGCTCATAGATATCACTTTTTAATTATTTAGTTTATTTACTAAATTGTCATACAAACCAAAAAATAATATACATATTTTATCTTTCTACAAATCCAAAAAAATAGTTTTAAATTACAACAAAATAAAAAAAAACACAAAAAAATTATAAAAATAACAAAAATCACAAAAAAATATAAAAAATAACAAAAAAAATGAAAAATTATAACAAAATGAAAAAAATCATAAAAAATTATAAAAAATCAAAAAAATCAAAAAAAAATTATAAAAAATTATAAAAATTCACCAAAAATTATAAAAAATCACCAAAAATCACACAAAAATATTTAAAAATACAAAAATCACAAAAAAATTATAAAAATTATAAAAAATTACAAAAATTACAAAAAATCACAAAAAATTTAAAAAATTACAAACTTTTTAAAAAATTAAAAAAATATATATATAATTTTTTTTTGTCAATATAACACTTTTTATACCGAAAAATAAAATAAAAAATATAAAAATGAGAAAAACTTATAAAAAATCACAAAAAATTATAAAAAAGTATTAAAATTATAAAAAATGAAAAAAATAAAAAAATCATAAACTTTTTAAAAAATTACAAAAAATATTTATTTTTGTCAATATAACAGTTTTTATACCGAAAAATGATTTTTTTTATACAAAAAAATGGTTTTTCCAGGATAAATGTGCCTTTTTTTAATCTAAATGAGCTGAAAGTGCATCTAGTTCAGTCAAAAATACATATAATTCAGTCAAAAGCGTATATAGTTCAATAAAATTGCATATAGTTCAGTCGAAAGTGTATATATTTAGTCAAAAATGCATAAAATTGAGTCGAAATTGCATTCAATTCAGGTGAAAGTACATTTAGTTCCGTTGAAAGTGCATACAATTCAGTCGAAAGTAAATATAGTTCAATAAAAGTGAGTATGCATATAGTTCAGCTAAAAGTGTATCTGGTTCAGCTGAAAGTACATATGGTTCAGCTTAAAATGCATCTAATTTAGTGGAAACTACATATAGTTAAGTCAAAAGTGCATATAGTCTAGTCGAAAATGAATATAGTACAGTCGAAAGTGCATATAGTTCTGTTAAAAATGCATCTGATTAAACTAAAAGTGCATCTGGTTCAGCTGAAAGTGCATATGGTTCAGACAAAAGTGCATCTAGTTCAATAAAAGTGCATATCATTCTGTAAAACCTGCATCTGGTTCAACTAAATGTGCATCTGGTTCAGCTGAAAGTGCATATAGTTCAGCTAAAAGTGCATCTGGTTCAGTCGAAAGTACATCTAGTACAGTCGAAAGTGCATACAGTTCAATAAAAGTGATTTTTTGTGATTTTTTTTTTATAATTTTGTGATTTTTTTTTATTTTTTTTTATTTTTTACATTTTTTTAATAATTTTTCTTGATTTTTTTCATTTTTTTATAAATTTTTATTTTTTTATATTTTTATAATATTTTGTGATTTTTTTCATTTTTTATAATTTTATGTGATTTTTTTTATTTTATATAATATTTTGTGATTTTTGTAATTTTTGTAATTTTTTATAATTTTTTTTTGTAATTTTTTAAAAAAATTGTTATTTTTTGTGATTTTTTCATTTTTTATGATTTTTTTATTTTCTGTGATTTTTTTTAATTTTTTTTTTCATTTGTTGTGATTTTTTTATATTTTTTTTTTATAAAAATACATTTTTTTAATTTTTACAATTTTTTGTGATTTTTTGCATTTATTTTGAGATTTTTTGCATTTTATATAATTTTATGTGTTTTTTTTTCCATTTTTTATGAAATATGTGTGGCGTTTTGGTAAATAAAGTAAATAATTAAAAAGTGGTACCTATAGGAAATATGAAGTTATAGAGGTAGATATGAGTAATATAAGTTCAAAAGTGGTACATATTGGTCATTATTTGATATATATATATATATATATATATATATATATATATATATATATATATATATATATATATATATATATATACCACGCCTCATTTACTCCAAATAGCCCATTTTCCAATACAACACTCCATCTATTACTCCAAATACCCTCATCTATCATCATTTCTAATCTCATGTTACTAATAGTCACGCCTCTACTTTTCGTATCAAACGCGGTACTTGTGTGCCTGGCGGTATTTCTTATACTATCCTACCATAATCTCACTCTAATTTCATCCTACCAATAAAAATTAAATAATTTCTAATACTTTTTTATTGGGGTTGTAAAATAGTATAAGCCTAATAAAAATCAAACAAACACGTACTAACAAATTATCTTTCAAATCATTCTATTTATAAGTTTTATTTTTCAAAGAAAAAAAGAAATGTTACAAAAAACATATCAAATTGATCGGAAGTTTAAATTGGTAAATATACAATTTTATAATACATATGTCGGATCGGGTTTTAAATAACCAATTACCATATATGCCTAGTGGAATAGCATAGCTCTGAAATTAAATGAAACTAAACATTACAAACATTCGGCAATAACTGCCGCAGCAACTTACCACTGAAAAGTACCTTTCAATTGTCACCTGGGCTCGGTGCCAACCCATATAATGAATTTTCTAATAATATTAAGACCAATTTTAATTCATAAATACATTCTTTGGATCATTAGTTGAAATAGTGAGAAGCAAGCAACTACAAAAAAAATATCCAAATAACGACGGGATTAGTGATGACATTTTTTGTTACGAGCTTATTAGCGATGGTTTTTATGACGGATTTGTGACAGTTTAGTCAATTTGCGACAGATTTGTGACAACTATTTAAATTAGCGACAGGCTTGTAACAGCTTTTGACTCTCACTAAATCAAACATTATTTTGTAGTGCAAGCCAAGTGTTTTTCTAGCACCGTCGACTTAGAAAGCTGCTAGGGTTTTACCTGTCTCTAATGATAGTCTAGCTACGAGATATACAGTGAAAGATACGGATATTAGTTTTCAGCAAAAAAAGTCTCCTTATACACGAAAGAAAATACCAAGTTGAAATCAACTATATCAGAATAGCAAAATATAAATGATCAACTCATATTTTCCCTATGTAATAAATAAAACACAATATTAGCAAGGAGCTCCCGTTACAAGAGAAGATGTAAAGTCGGCCTCCATGACAGATGATGTTTTCCTCTGAGAGATTATATTAGATAGTGGCCGAGGAGCCTTGCCTCGTGGCAAGTCCTTGCGTGAGGAACATTGCCACTCGTTAAGCCGACATATGGGCATATATATGTGCACTACAATGAACTTAGGAATCATGGCCAATTTTTTCGGGATAATTTTTTTATTTATTTTTTAAATCTTATAAAATCTAACTTTTAGTCACATAATTTGAAAAAAAAATTGTCTCAAAATACAATCTCATACGAACATAATGAGACAATTAAAATTTGTCTTCAAATATTTTTTGAGACGAAATTAAATTGTCTACTTATGTCCGTATGAGATTGTATTTGCAAATTTATTTATTTTTTAAATTATGTGCCTAAAAGTTAGGTATGGTGACAAAAAAATTATTTTAGATTATTTTTGTCCCGAAAGTTAAACCAATCTGTGTACAAATTACAAGTTGCGCTACAACAGTTAAGAGAAGTTACACCGACAGTAAAACCTTTAAATTAAGTCAATACAAATCAAGCTTATTAAAAGAAGAAAAAGTATGCAAGTCAACCAATTCAAACTTCTCTGTGTGCTGAAAACCCTCCATGCAGTCTTTGGTTCACCCGAAAAAAGTGAACGGGACTGAAACGACGAGCGAGATCCAATCAGATACCCCGAAACCATCGCGGCTGGACAGACCGAAACACACTGCAACCATTGTATCCATTTGAATCCTACCATAAGTCTCCTCATCAAAGTTCTAAGCGACGTAATAAAAATAGGGACTTTTGGTCTTACCACAAAAGTCGTAGACAATCGGTACTAATCAATAGCATATAAGCGCCACGGCCTCTTTACCGACTTTTTCGAAAAATAATACCAATACAATTTTTCTCAACTATCATCCAAAATCCACAGCAACACAACAGCACAACCAACACGAAACACCATAAAAAACAAATTCAACTCACCATACAACTATATGAACGGTAAACTGTTTGGCTAGAAAATGTTTAATACTTATCAACATGCTACACTCTTAATTACTATGATTAAAAGAGCAAGTGAACACCAAGAATAGATTGACCACAAATATAATTTATTTTTTCTAAAATAATTAGAACATAATATAGAGGGATATTGAGCTATTACAAATCGAAAACCATACCCAATGGTGCAGCGAGTCTAGTGATGGTTGGATAAGCCCACGGAGCTCGCTCACAGTAGACCTATTAATTAACTTAGACATGGGAGGGTGACCCATTGAAAAACAATTGACCCCATATGATATAGAGTCGTTTATTTTGCAAGATACACTAACCAAACCCTAGCAAATTAAAGGTGGAAATTAAGAAATCCTGAATAATCGTTAGTCTTGATAACAAAAATAATCAAATCGCTTGACTAAATTTAAAGGACGGCCAACATATTATTATTTCAACCCGATACTGTAATTATAAATGTAACAAGTAGATAATGTTAAGAGTAATCCGTCAACAAAATACACCACAATATATTATTTCCCTTCAATGGTACCATGTTTCATTTGAAAGTAGGAGAATTGATAATATGTGGATACATGTTTTTCCCGAAATTATACAACTTTTTCCTTCAAGGCACCAAGTTGCACGAGCTTGGGCACGAGGTGACCACTGAGATGGAGCGAAAACAGCCTCTCCAACCCCCCCACCCAGACCCCCCCCACGAAAACAGTCGGAGCACTGCTATAAATTGCAGTAGCTCCGCTGAAGGACAGAGCGGAAATCTCGTCATCGTTCATTTCGATGATGGTAGGTTCGGCCCCGATTGAAGAAAGGAGGCTTTTCATGACAAAGCACAAGCAACACGAAGATTTGCTGAAGATGACAACAGGGTTCTCTGATAATATCCGCCGGATCCTATCCTCGGTGCTTTCTGCCATGTCAAACGTTAAGGATAATGTGGTAGCTGGGGACTGTTCGAGTTGGATTCCACCATTTGATCGCCAAAGTCCCTGCATCATTCGGTGGGTATAGAGAAATATTTTTAGTGTTTGTCAAATTATCTGTATTTGCATGAATTGGGAAGATTGTGGGAAGGGTATTTATCAAGAAACGCATATAACAATTACTCCCTACGTAGCACTATACCAAGGACCCCTATTAGGTTATTAACACTAAATTCATTAATAGTACATAGCGCAAGGCCCCTACTACTATTTTTATTTTTTTGACTTCCCTTTGTAAATTTGCTACAATGATATATATATGTAATTAATAGCACACAAAAAAAGCAGCACCTCAACCCCGTAAAAATATATTTACCTCTTTTACTGTTTAAAAAAGGTCCCACGCACTACGAGCTCTTTATTTTGATTATTTTCTCTTATTGAACTACTACGTCTCTTTTGCCTCTAACACTTGATGTATAGCTAATTTTATGTACTCTCCCATTCTTATTTAAGGGTTCATTACAAAACTACATATGATTTTAACTTGAAAAAATCTTATATCTTAACTGCCAAAATTAGAATTTTTAAAAGTTCATCAAGTAGTTTAAATTCTTGATTTTTTTTATTAGATTTTGAAAATTTTAACTTTGGCTGTTTAGATACGAGATCTACTCACGTAAAAGTTGCACTAATCTCAAAGTAGAAAATTACAACAACGGATTATTAGCTAAGTTGCAGAAGCTAAGTGGGGACGATCGGGTGTCACGGCACCCCCCATAATTTTAGAAATCCCAAGTGACGCAATTTTTTTTTAGTACAATTTCTTTTTAGGTGTAGATTTGGCACCCCCATAAAAATATGTTACTTGTACATATATTTTGGCACCCCCCATTTACACATTCTGGCTTCGCCCCTGGCACCGGGTGCTGGAATTGTACTCAATACGACAAATGTACAACGATATGTCAAAAATTGGAAAATTTGTTAAGGTAAACCAAGGGTACGACAGCAATAAATAAAGTTACAAGTTGCCCCATTATTGTAACTCAAAATACCAATTTTGTTGTGGAGTTTAAGATAAAACATGATTGATTTACATCAATTATTTTGACATAATTTTTCTCAATTTTATAATTTGTTAAATCTATTATTTATAAAGAAGAAAATAATATCAAAATAATAGTATTAAATAATAACAAGATGAGTCGAACATATATATAATATGATATGTCCATCTATTTTTCGTATGATAATATTTTATTTATTTCTAATACTAATATTTTTTTAATGAACTTTTCATATTCTCATTATACATATTTCTTTTACAAGATAGTACAAATGATACTTCTTTTATTGTAACCGGTACTTAGAACTGCACCCTTTCCGAGTACAAGAAATAGAAGAAATCTGAAGTCAAGTGTCAGTTTATCAAAGTAGAAAAAATTATATATAGCTAAAAAGGAGTACCTGTCGTTACTTTCAAACTAAAATCTATTTTTTGTAAAAATCTAATGGATAAAATAACTTATAGAATTACTTTTTGGGCTAGCAACTTTCTTACTTATGCAGACAGATTACAGCTTATTAAGTCTGTTTTGGTTACTACGAACTGTTATTGGTGCTCTCATTTTATTATACCTACTAAAATTATTAAGGAGATTGAACAGATTTTGGCTAGATTTTTCTGGACTGGTACTAGTGAGAATATCTATCTTTGGTATGATTCTTGGCATCCTATTGGTCTCATTTTACCTAGACATAGTCTTATACCTCTTTTCATTACTACTGGTTTGGGACCTCATGTTAAGCTTAATGCTATTATTAAAAATGTTAATTGAGAATGGCCACACTCTAGAGCTGCTGAAATTCAACTTCTTAAAAACACTCATCATCCTTCTATACATTCTCAAAGTAGAGATGTTTTAAAATGGACTTTGCCTAGCGATGATTATTCTGTTAAATGCATATGGGAGAATTTAAGGACCAAACAGAATACTATTGATTGGCACAAATTACTTTGGTTCAAGTCTCATATTCCAAAATGCAGCCTCATTTTGTGGCAAATATTGAGGAAAAGACTACCAACAGCTAATAGAATGCTGAAATGGAATGTCAATGTCAACCCTATATGCCCTTTCTGTAATTCTTGCATAGAAAACTTTGATCATTTGTTTTTTAAGTGTGATTTTTCTAAAAATGCCATCAAAACTCCTCTAAAGAAAGTTGGATATGTTAACAACTGCAATTCTTGGAATGAGTGGATTGAGTGGGCTATAAACATGTTTAGAGGTAATAAGTTACCTGTTCTAGTGGGAAAAATTATTTTCTCCACAAGTGTTTACTTGGTTTGGACTGAAAGAAATGCTAGAAATCATAACAAAGAAAACTCCAAGATAAGTTTTTTATATGTTCAAATGGATTTATTCATTAAAACTCGGAGAAGTACACTTAAGAACATTCCTCATGATGTGCAGAATGACCATATTTTGAAAAGTTGAAAGTGATGAGTTTTATGTTGCTGGGCAGTGAACTTCTTTGGCTACTGTGAAAACTTTTTTTTAGGAACTTTAAGTGTCATTTGGTTGTTTAAAGTGGAGGAAGAGAAGGAAAACAAACTAAAAAAAATACGGATAATGTCACAAGTAGCTCACCAATAACATAAAGATAAGAAGGACAACATATTGCAGAATGACCTTTTGGGTTATTGGTAATGTTTAAAGAAATGTCATCATTAGGAAAGGGCATTTTGTAAAAATCATGCCTATATTTTTACTTTTGTATGATACTGTATAAGAGACTATTTGAATCTCGGCGTATAAGATTTGTTTCTTTAAGTTGAACAAGCAGCTTAAAGCACCATGTCGCATGTCGGACGAGAACAATTTTAGACCTGTTCCGACTTATGAAATAGGTGTTTGGTTTGATTGATTAATATAATGCTTAAGTTTCCAAAAAAAATAAAAAAATCAAGGAGGTGATAGGTCTCCTCCTCCGTAGACTATATAGTTTATCAAGATGTTAACGTGACAATGGACCCCTACTCAATTATTTGAATGAAACATTGAAGCCCCAGCTGCCCCATACGTTTCATTAAATTTTAGATATGTTTATTTCTTATCTTTTCTTCTTGCATTGAGTTTTTCTATTTAGAAGAAATAACACAAAGTAAAAAAAATAAAAATAGTGATATATCATATTGGTAGTACTGTATCATGTTGCATTAGTAAATATCAAATTTAAAAACAAATAGTAAAAATAAGTAGAATCATATAACATATGTAGTAATATCAATTACACTACAAGAAAAAGTCCATTTACTTGCATAAAACAGCAACAAACTTATTTATGCTGATAAATTGCAACAATATAGCAACATAACAGCAACATAATTAAGCATTGGAGATTAACAACATAATTGCAACATATCAGCAACATTTATTTAGCAACAAAATATATATGTTGCTAAATGCATTGCTGATGTTTACGACCTAACATTAGCAACACATTAACAACAAAATTAGTAACATAACCAATAAAAAAATAGCAACATAAAAATTTGTTACGAAAAACTAGTAAAGTATGCTAGCAACACTCGAACATCACAATTGTTTATATTGCCTAATCACTTTTGTAAATAAAAATATTTCTTATTAAATACTACCGCATAAAGAGATCACAACAATTTGTTATACAAGATTACAAACGTATAGGGTTTAGGGGTTACGGTTCATCTTTCAGTGTCAGCGGTTTGACACGAGTTCAAAACGCGAAAAAGTTCACAAGTTGTACAATCTTGTTGATAATAAGTTATTAACATAAAATCTCGATACCCAAAGTATGATTCATTTATACCAAATATGCAGGTGCATTATGTTTCACATTCGAGAAAATAAAAAAGAATAAATATTGAATCACTAGGGAAAAACATAAGTAATAAAAAGGAAAATAAAGATGGGTGAGCGGTATGGCAAAGTTAAAGAAAGATTAGTTGTAATTCAACTTCCGAATAGGCTATCGGAACAATTAGTGACTTTCAAAAAATAAAACAATTGGACATATAATTAGTTGGACGCACATTGATCCCGCATAACTAAATGATGCACAAGGTGAATATGGTTTGCAAATTCACACCGGCGAAGGAGAACAAGAAAAAATACATAATTATTCTTCATAATTCACTGGTATTAAATTAAATGACGACATGTTCGATAACGATCATAGGAAAAGATGAATTACCCATTACCAGAGATTGATGTATTGAGTTCGAGTCACATATGAGAAGATGTGAATGCCCGGATCCTATTGAAGTGTATTTGGTTAATGATTATTTTGAGGTGTATAATTTGGTAAGTGTATTTGAGTTCTTGAGTTCAATTTAGAAAGTATTATTCAGCTAAAATATATGATTAATTTGGTGAACTTATGCTAAGTACCCCTCAATCGGGCCTTCAAGCTTGATCTTTTATTTTTCAGCAGTCCTCTTCTCACGCAGGTAAGTTCTTAAATCTCTAATAATTAATGGGTTAATTCCCTATAAGTATCTCATATCAAATTATATTCCTCATAGATATCTTGATAATTTCATATTACTCTTAGGTACCACTTTTTAATTATTTAGTTTATTTACTAAATTGTCATACAAACCAAAATATAATATACATATTTTATCTTTCTATAAACCCAAAAAAATAGTTTTAAATTACAACAAAATAAAAAAAACACAAAAAAATTATAAAAATGAAAAAAATCACAAAAAATAACAAAAAATTATAAAAAAAAATGAAAAAAATCACAAAAAAACATAAAAAAATAAAAAAAATAAAAAAAATAAAAAAAACACAAAAATCAAAAAAAATTATAAAAATAACAAAAAATGAAAAAAAATGAAAAAAAATGAAAAAAAAATCACAAACTTTTTAAAAAATCACCAAAAATCACAAAAAAATTATTCAAAAATACAAAAATCACAAAAAATTATAAAAATTACAAAAATTATAAAAAATTTAAAAAATTATAAAAAATTACAAAAATTACAAAAAATGAAAAAAAATCACAAACTTTTTAAAAAATTACAAAAAAAATATATAATTTTTTTTGTCAATATAACACTTTTTATACCGAAAAATCAAAAAAAAATCACAAAAAAATCACAAAAAATTATAAAAAATTATAAAAAATCACAAAAAATTATAAAAAAAAATAAAAAAATAAAAAAAATGAAACAAACGAAAAAATTATATAAAAATCACAAAAAATCACAAAAACCACAAAAAATCACAAAACATTATAAAAAAATAACAAAAATCACAAAAAATTATAAAAATTATAAAAAATGAAAAAAAATCACAAAAAAAAGAATTATAAAAAAAATGAAAAAATCATAAACTTTTTAAAAAATTACAAAAAATATATTTATTTATTTTTGTCAATATAACACTTTTTATATCGAAAAGTGATTTTTTTTATACAAAAAAATGGCTTTTCCATGATAAATGTGCATTTTTTTTAATCTGAATGAGCTGAAAGTGCATCTACTTTAGTCAAAAATACATATAATTCAGTCAAAACCGTATATAGTTCAATAAAAGTGCATATAGTTCAGTCGAAAGTGTATATAGTTAGTCAAAAATGCATAAATTTGAGTTGAAATTGCATTCAATTCAGCTGAAAGTACATCTAGTTTCGTTGAAAGTGCATACAATTCAGTCGAAAGTAAATATAGTTCAATAAAAGTGAGTATACATATAGTTCAGCTAAAAGTGCATCTAGTTCAGCTGAAAGTACATCTGGTTCAGCTTAAAGTGCATCTAATTTAGTGAAAAGTACATATAGTTAAGTCAAAAGTGCATATAGTGTAGTCGAAAATGAATATAGTACAGTCGAAAGTGCATATAGTTCTGTTAAAAATGCATCTAATTCAACTAAAAGTGCATTTGGTACAACTGAAAGTGCATATGTTTTAGCTAAAAGTGTATCTGGTTCAGCTGAAAGTGCATATGTTTCATACAAAAGTGCATCTAGTTCAATAAAAGTGCATATCGTTCTGTAAAACCTGCATCTAGTTCAACTAAAAGTGCATATGGTTCGGCTGAAAATGCATATGGTTAAGCTAAAAGTGTATCTAGTTCAGCTGAAACTGCATATGGTTCAGACAAAAGTGCATCTAGTTCAATAAAAGTGCATATCGTTCTGTAAAACCTGCATCTGGTTCAACTAAAAGTACATCTGGTTCGGCTGAAAATGCATATAGTTCAGCTAAAAGTGCATCTGGTTCAGTCGAAAGTGCATAAAGTTCAATAAAAGTGATTTTTTTTTCATTTTTTTGTGATTTTTGTGATTTTTTATAATTTTATGTGATTTTTTTCATTTTTTATAATTTTTTGTAATTTTTTTTGTAATTTTTTTTAAATTTTGTGATTTTTGTGATTTTTTCATTTTTTATAATTTTTTGTGATTTTTTTTATTTTTTTTATATTTTTATAATATTTTGTGATTTTTTTCATTTTTTATAATTTTTTTTGTAATTTTTTTAAAATTTTGTGATTTTGTGATTTTTTTGTGATTTTTTGTGATTTTTTTTCATTTATTTTGAGATTTTTTGCATTTTATATAATTTTATGTGTTTTTTTCCCATTTTTTATGAAATATGTGTATAGTGTTTTGGTAAATAAAGTAAATAATTAAAAAGTGGTAGCTATAGAGAATATGAAATTATGGAGGTACCTATGAGTAATATAATTTCAAAAATGGTACCTATAAGTCATTATTTTATAATTAATTACATACAGAGTTTTATACTAGTATTTGTGGGTATTGTTTCATTGTTTTGATAAGACATAATTGTTGGTAAGTGTTGAAATTTCTGATGTGCTTTATTGTCTTTGAAATTATAATTTCCTCTTTGAACCCCTTTTTTTTTCTTAGTTACATATAATTTGATTAGTCACAATTTCTCTTAATGTTGGGCATATTAATTGCGTATTGTTCCTTATTGAGTATTAATTTAAACCTGTTTAAGTTTAAAATCATGATTTAAGGTTATTGAAGTAGTGGTTTGTTTGATAACAAAGTTTATATATATGCATAGCACTTATTGTTTTACAGTTATGAAAGAAATAAAGTTAAATTACAACTCTTGAAGACTAAGTTTATTACCACATAGATTTCACCTCATTGTAAAATAGTTTACAGTATGTAGTGAATTTTTTTTAAGTCAGGGCCTTAAACATGCCTTTGCAATCTACTGCTTTTCTCAATACCCCAACTGAAAGAACAAATAATTTGAGGTTTAAATTGGTGTGTAATGTGTATTCTACTGTTTAAAATCTACTGATTACCCAATGGTTTTTAGAATTTTAAAGGGTTTTCATCATAGCAGCTCACCATGGCCTGATTTAGTTCACACTTCAATAGTTCTTTTGATTGTCAGGAAAACTTGGACTCATGATCTAATGTTAGTTTGTGCCTTACAACTCAGTAAGGAACATATATTTTTCAATTTTGTAGAAGTATTATAAGTGGCCTAGAGGTTTGGATGGGTCAATCAAAGACTGTTGGAAGAAGAGCGTATGAAGGCAGTATTCTGCAATTTCATCGATGACCGGAAAAAAGACTCGAAAAGGAGTATATTCTACCAGCTACTTGAAGTAGATGGACTATGGAACACCCCCACAGCTCGAGAGTCGTTACATAAGAAGCGCAATGCTCATATGGATAGCAACGCTCTAAGCATTCTAAATGTTCGATTACCGATTCCGAGCATGCCTAGAGGTTTGAGATTAAGCACAAAAGAAAATCAAGTCTGTCTCTATTCATGTAAGAGAAATACTTTTTTTTTCATATTTAGTGATTGTTGAGTAAAAGATGTTTAAAAATTTGTATCTGATAATCCATTTACTAATGATTTTTTAATGTGCAACTTATTAGTAAAATGAAACATTATTTATACAGCTTCAAGTTCGTGTAAACACTTGCTTAGGGTTAAACACTTTTATGGGTCATAAGAAGTAATTTCGAGTGTCGTGTAATTAAACATGAAAACTATATGACTTTAAATAAGCTGAGTTGAGATACTATTTGCAATCACATGCTTAAAGAAAGTTATCTGAGTGTAACTTAGCTGAATAATGACTTGTGTTCTTTGTGTACTCTACTGTAGGTGTTTGAAATTAAGTAAAAAAAGCTAAGTATTGCAGGTATTGTATAGCGAGAGTTATGAACCAATGCTTTTAAAGTTCTTTCGTGGTGTATTTGTAATACTATACCTGCAATGTGGTTATACAACCTCTAATACTATACGTGAGTAAAAAAAAGACACCTGCAATTTAACACTTGCAAGTGTGGTTGAGTTCATGCTTTTGTATAGTATTTCAGTTGACTTAATAGGTTGACAAGTTTTATAAAGCAAAGTGAACCCATGCTTGTTTAATATAACCAGTATTTGTGAAGTTCTTTTTTGGTGAATTGTGGTATATTGTGCATTTTCCTTTAAGACAAGTTAGTATTTTCATTTTGTTTTTTGGAATAGTATACTTGGTTAATTCCAGATAGCTTTTAACGCGAGAAAGATTGAGCTCTCGCAACAATCAAATGGCTCCTCCTTACCTAACTATGATGAAATCTATCTGGAGATTGTAAGCGGCGAAAAAAAAAGGTTGGTGTATATGGTATAGGCTCGTAAATCTCGTCAACTCAAGTCCCACTGTAAGCTATGCTTTTCCAGGTGTAAGAACTGCTTGCGTTCTTTCCAACAAAACCAAGAGCTGCGAATTTTGATTGAATTCTATAGGATGCAACTAGAGATGGAAAAGAAGAAACGAACGAGAATGTTTAGGAGATGAACAGAGGAGAATAAATCTATTTTGTTGGATATTCGGTATTATTTTAGAACAACTAATGACTGTTATGTTTGGGTATTGTGTAGCATGCAAGTATTTGATGATGGTTAGACAACTCTATGAATCATTGTTGTGGATGTTTAGTTAAACGAGGGTTGATTATTTAAATTTGATTTCTTTGAAATTTTAGGTTTACATTATTTTATTTTCAGTTTTAGCGACAATTTAGCAAAACAATTGCAACACTATTAAACATTTTAAAGTAGTTAAAAACTTAAAACAGTGACATAACACTTGCAAGATAGCAACAAAATAATTCATTTCAATTATAAATCTAATATCATATTTACTAACATAGTAGCAATACATTTTTTTTAAAAAGAGAACAATATATTATTTTTAGCAACACCAACCTTTATGTTGCAAATATGTCACTTTTTAAGGTCTAAACTTGAGAATTTCCCGACACCGGTTTATGTTGGTATTGTGTTGCTATGTTTTTGGCGTGTTGGTATTTATGTTGGTGAAATTAGTCACAACCACTTTACCAAAATAAATTCTTATGTTGCTATTTTGTTGGTAAATCAAATTTAGCAACATAAATCCTTATTTACCATCATAATTTTATGTCAGCATTTGATCTTTTTCTTGTAGTGTTAGCACATATATTAATATTTAAAAGAGGACATGTTTTTTTTAATTAATTATCGATAGTAATCTTTTCATCGTTATCCTTTTTTCTTTACGCATTGAGATTGAGATGGGTGTAAAACGATGATTAAGGTAATGAAACAACAAATAATGGCCAATAAATATCACTTTTGAACTTATATTCCCACTAGCTACCAATCATAATTTGCATTTCTTATAGATATCACTCCTTTTAAATATAAATACCTCTATTTTTCTATTTTTTATTTTTCCCCACTCTCCCGTATAATTCTTCCTCTCTCTTTAACTATGTGATCTCTATCTTCTCCCCTGATTTCACCTCTCCCCACCTCTCGATCTACAGCGATATCATCTCGTCGCCATGGATCCAGACTCGATGTGGTCTCAATCATGATAAGTTTCGAAATTCGATATTCTCTATCTTTATATATATATACATATGTATGTGATCGGGGTATGTTTTAGGGATGATTTGAGTTCTGTTTTAGGATTGAATTGTGGCCTGTTTTAGAGCTGAATTGGTGTCCATTTTGGTGCTGAATTGGTGTCTGTTTTGGTGCTGAATCCGGGTTTGTTTCGGGGCTGAAACGAACCCTGGTTCGAGGCTGAAACGGATTCATGTTCGAGGCTAAAATATACTCTTAGTTTGGGAGTTGTTTGGCCGGATTTATACAACCATGTGTCTAGTTATGGTTGAACCAAATTGTAACTTTAAAGTGTTCGATGAAAGTTCCGATAGATTTTATTGTTTTAAATTCGCTTGAATTGGCATGTTTTTGTGTAGTTTATGTATAGTAAAAACGTTTATAAGATTTTGGTTCGAATCGGAGCTCGTTTGGGCTGAAACAAAGCCTATTTAATTGGAACGTTTTTTGTAAAGTTTTTTTGGACCCGTTTCGGAGACCGTTTTAGTTTGGTATGCTTTTACTTAGTGGCTACATAAATCCGTATGTTCAAAATGGTAGGAGCCCTTGCACCAACACCAATGTACAAGAGATTGGTGGTTCAGATCCATACGGATTTGTTTTCTTTTATTATTTAAATTAAAATATGCAATTTGTGGCGAAATAAATTGAGTTAAATTATGCAATTTATACTGAACGAGATGCACTTTTAGTTAAACAAGATGCACTTTCAGCTGAACTATATGCACTTTCAGATAAAATAGATGTAATTTTAACTTAACCAGATACACTTTCAGCTGTACTATATGCACTTTCAGCTGAGCTATATGCACTTTTATTGAACTATATGCAATTTTATTGAATTGTATGCACTTTCGACTGAACTCTAAACTGTATGTCATTTCGATTAAACTCGATGCACTTTTGACTGAAACATATGATTTTTTTTACTAAATTGTATGCACTTTTGACTGAATTATATACATTTTCGACTGGACTATATGCAATTTTATTGAACTATATGCACTTTCGACTAAACTATACGTACTTTCGACTGAACCAGATGCGCTTTTCGCTGAAATAGATGCAATTTGAGCAGAACTGGATGAAAAGACCGCTTTTTGATGAAAATACCACTTTTTGATGAAAGAAATGGTGAAAATACCACTTTTTGTGAAAAAAACAGTTTTTTCGATGTAAAAAGTGGGGTATTTTGACAAAAAACATTTTTTTTTATATTTTTTGAGCTTTTTTTTATAAAAACACATTTTTTTTTATGATTTTATCTTTTTTTTAATGATTTTTTGTGATGTTTTTTAGAAAAATACATTTTTTGTGAATTTTTATAATTTTTTCATTTTCATTTTATTTTTATTTTTTTTGTGTGAATTTTTGAAAAAAATACATTTTTCTGATTTTTTTCATTTTTTTTTCTAAAAAATGTCCTTTTTGTGTTTTTTTTTCATTTTTATATTTTTTTATAAATTTTGTGATTTTTTGTGATTTTTTCGGTTTTAAATATATTTTTTTGGGATTTACATATAGATAAAGTATATGTATTATGTTTTGTTTCGTATAATATCATTTTGGTAAACAAAATAAATAATTAAAAAGTACTATGTAGAGGAAATATGAACTTATGGAGATATTTACTAGGAATATAAGTTGTAAGAAGATAGATATGGAGAATTCCCGCATGAAACAATGATTGAACTAAATTATATTGTTTATCTAAATTAAAAAAGACGAAACAAGAATATAGATACAAAATCACATCAAATAAAAGAGTGAAGGAAATAATTAATTTAGGAGTGATAATTTGACATGGTAGAAGCTTTACATTTTTGTTTACATGTTATCAAGTATGCGCTCATCCATACTTTGAAACATTAAGAATACGTTTTCACAAAAAGTCAACACTTCCCCAAGTAGATAATTCCACCCCTCATCTCTCATCTTTTGTAATGTGTTTTTATGATATGTCAACCAACCTCATAGCATTATCAATGTCTTGATCGTTCATTTACGATACTTGCGACAATTCATTTTGTAATTCACGGTAGGGGTGATAAAAAAACCGTGAACCCGTGAATCCGGTATGATCCGGTGTTTTGGTCTAGTCTGGGTTTTCAATATACATTGTCTGGGCTATGATTCAAACAATAGAAAACCGTTCTTAATGGGTTGAGTTAGATCTAGATAATAAAAACCGGACCGGACCAACAGAGACCAAATCGTGTTAGCATGTTCAATCTGTAACCATTAAAGTATGTATGTTAATTAAAAAAGTACCTAATAAATTAAGTTTAATAAATATACTTCTGGAGAATTCAAACCCATAACCGAAGGCACCGCGAGCTTCAAGTTTCAATACTCAACCAATAATCTATACAAAGTTTTGAATTATTATTACACATATAAGAGTAATATTTTCACATCCAACGGGGACACTTGCTCCACTGATCACACACTGTCTCCGCCCCTGATCATGGCCCATGGGTAGCTGGGCATAATGAGATTGCCTTATTGGGTTTTGTTTTTGTTGGAAAATATATTTTAAATATGGGTGTTTCGAATGGTCACGGGACCAACTTTGAGTAAAAATTTCATACGACTACGTGAGTTTTTGACGTCGTACTCAAAACATTTGAGTAGCTTGTGTGACGAGCTTCGTAACGGTATACCGCATGACCTATTCGGAGAATGGGTGTGAATGATAATTAGTTTCAAAGTTTGGCTCTCGAATGAAGAGGAAAACTTAATGCTGAAAAATTAGAAGGAAAAGGGAAAAACCTTTTAGGGTTATCCCACATTGGAGAAGGAAAAGTTAATTTTTCAATATATATACAGGTCCAAACCATGTAGTTATTAAACTATTATGTCCACATACACATGAGTGTATGAGTGTGTACCACACACGCGCTTGCTCGGGTCTCGGGACTCGGGCCTCGGGTCATGGGCATTGGCGCGGGCACGGATTTGGGATTTGAGATTTGAGATTTGGGTAATGTGTTGGGTGTTGTTCCAAACCTGAAAAGGGAGTTTTGTATAAAATACAAAAGTAGTCCCTAAATTTTCCACCAAGTTGCAACGCCTGCATTCAATGAGAATAAATTACAGATTGATATATACAGTTTTAGAAATTGAATTGACGGATTCTGGAGATGTAACACTCGGAATTAAATGGACCATTATGGTTGCGGTTTCTGAAAAGGCAGCCCACCTCTCACTCATTTCGACACAACACACACACAACACAGCATATATAGCATCATCTTAGAGAAAGAATCGTACCACCAACATCTCGACCTGTGGTTCGGTGCCGTTTCCACACGAGGCACTCTGTGTGACGTTGTACATTGGGAACGAAGTCACTGAACCAGAAAAAGAAAGGTGGTCGGAAAATATCGTTTAAGGGAAACTGCTTGCAAATGTATCGTCGTTATTTCTTTTGTTTACGTTTCTGCATTTTTTATTTTTTTGACTTTTATTTTCTGCTATTTACTTTTCTGTAATTACATTTATGTAATTTACTTTTCTGTAATTTACCTTTCTGTAATTTACTTTTCTGTAATTTATTTTCTGTTATTTACAGAAACAGTCCAGCAGTTTAGTAATTATAATATTCTGTATGACAGTTTCTTTTAATTGCCAAACAGTCCAACAGTATAGTAATTATACTATTCTGTCTGACAGTTTCATCCAATTACAAATCAGTCCAGCAATTTAATAAGTTATATTAAATTTGTCTGGAATTTAATTTTTGGAATTTAAATTCTGTACGAGTCAGAAATTTGTAATTGAGTCGTATTCCTTTTCAAGTGAAATAAAATTGTTATTTCCGTTCAGTCCTTCTTGTTTATATTATTACTGTTCGATACAGTACAAAGCAACAGTTTTTGTTACTTTTGTAGTTGTTGAATCGCTAATACAATGTATCTACATTTTATATGGTAATTTTGTATTTAACTAAAAACTTTTGAGTGTATTTTTGTAGCTCTAAGTCAAGAGATGGTGCGACCCTCTAGACCTATATTAGTTCTCCACCTGTTAACAAAACTACAATTATATTACAAGAAAACGATGCATTGATGTTATCTCAAAGGTCGGCTCTTAGCTTGCGCCGTACTTGAGTCGCTTAAATATCTGCAATCTGAGAGGCGTCAAATAAAAATTACCTTTTCTATTATTGTAGATTGAAATAGGTCTCATTTTCTTTCATATCTTGGTATATTTTTCTAGTTAGTTTTATTTTAACACTCTTGTGTAGCTTACTACCAAATATATAGTAACACACTTGCCAATTTAATTGCTATCTAAAAATAGGTCTCATTTTCTTTCATATCTTGGTATATTTTTCTAGTTAGTTTTATTTTAACACTCGTGTAGCTCACTACCAAATATATAGTAACACTCTTGCCAATTTAATTGCTATCTAAATGCGCTAAACTAAGGTTAAAAGCTAAAGTTACTATATCATAATTTGAGGGAACTCCGATCTTAAACAAGTTATATACTCTCTTCTATTTAATTGTCCACTACGAAATTACGTGCAATTTTAATCGGCCGAGAATTTGTACCAAAATCGTCGGAATAAAAATTTTCAAAAGTTGATCATATAATTAAAATGTTAAATTTTTTGATTAGATTTTAAAAAAAAGCATTTCGACAATTTTGATAAAGTTATAAATCGATTAAAATTGCACGTATTTTCGTAATGTATAATTAAATAAGAACAGATGGAGTACCAAACATTTGAACAGTTAAATTCATTTCTTTAGCATTATATGATTGGTCGCTTATTATGATCAATTATATAATGCCCTACATTTTCTATTCTCTCACGTTTTTCTTGTAACGTCGTTTGGAAATAGTTTGACTTTTAGATCCATTTGGCAATAAATTTGGACAAAAGAATTACAAAGGAGATGACATTTTTAGCACCTCATCTTTATGTCCTTGTGCAATCGAATATCTTCAACAGTTTTTCAGATATTTCTATAGAACAATCCAGAACGTATGGTTCCATCCCACTAACACTACTAATAAACTTCCAAATGAAATTAAGTGCAGAAGCGACAAAATAGAAACATTCACACTTTCTTCTAGAACGTTCACTCATCCTTATATAAAACTCACTCACTCACTCACTCAAAAAAATCAATCACTAAAACTCTTCACTATAAAAAATGTCAACCGATTCTTTAATAAACGGACTGGTAGTAAAAGAGGAGGTTGTGATCCCCACGGTGGTGCCTCAGCCAATGAGCGGTTTACACGAGGTGGGTCCACCTCCTTTTCTCATGAAGACGTACGATATGGTGGAGGATCCGATGACGGACACTGTTGTATCGTGGGGAAGCGAACGGAACAGTTTTGTGGTTTGGAATTCGAATGAGTTCTCGACTAGTCTGTTGCCGAGGTACTTTAAGCATAGTAACTTCTCAAGCTTCATTCGTCAGCTCAACACATATGTAAGTAAATGTTCCTTGTTCCCCTTATTTTTAGTTTTATGAGCGTTTAGTTTACATGTTTTGGTGTAGCTTCTATAGAATATTAATTCAAACTCTTTTTTGTTAATGTTTGATTAACTTATAAATCTTCCTATTTAATTGTTGAGCATTGATATATATGTGTCATGGAGCATCCATCACTCATGGAAATGTCCTATGTGAGCTTTGAAATTGCATTATATGGTCTTTACTATTTACTATTAGTACTTTATTTTGGAGATCACAATTTGGCTTTAAACCTGAAATAGCCAAATTATTATTTTTAACAAATTCTAGTCGAAATAAATTGTAAAATTTTAGAAATTAAAAATTATAAAGGGTGTTATGGACCATGGTCCTTCATAATCACCACTTCGCTTCCCTTGCGTATGTTAATGATCAATTATAATTTTCATGTTAGTTTTTTTTTTTTTTTAAATATGTGGGTCTGGTTTTTTTGTGTGGAAATTATGTGGGTCTGGTTTTGATGGCGAAAGGAGTAGAGAGTTCTAGACTCCACTTGTACATTTGAGCATTGTCTGTTTGAATTAATCACCGAAATATCATTATTGCCTGTGTAAAAGTGCACTCAACTAAAAACCCGCTATTTTTCATAAAGCATTATCTTTTGCTAAAAATTCCTGTGATCTTTTACTGAAAGCTCAAGACTTTAATTTTTAATGCTCGGAGAAGTGCTTATTGCACCCTATAACATTTTAAAACTTACACTTTGCTACATTCCTAAAAAAATCATAGGTCACGAAAGTCAGGAAACACCTCGCTTATTTTCCAAAAAGCATAAAATGACGAAACCAAGAATAGGAAATGGTGAAATTCTTAAAATTTTAGTTGCAAATTTGCATTTTTAGGTTATTTGTCTTTTATTAGTAGTATTTTTTAAGTTTTGAATTTGATCAAAATGAAATTTACAAAGTCTTCGAGCTTAAAGTTAAATAAGAAGTTGTAACTATGCATAAAAGTATAATTTGTATGCGAAATTAATTTGTGTCCATGTCTAGGTTTTAATTAAACTCTTGCATCTTATAAGCTTTAGCTAAGTTTTGCAATGTTACAAAATTGTGCATATTCTGTATTGTTGGGTGGAGTATGCTTACTCAATTGTTTTTTTTGTCTCCAGGGATTCAGAAAAGTCGATCCGGATCGATGGGAGTTTGCGAACGAAGGATTCCTTGGAGGGCAAAAACAACTTTTGAAAACAATAAAGCGGAGAAGGAACGTTTCACAAAGCACACAGCAACAAGGAGGACCAAATCCTTGTGTAGAATTAGGTCAATTCGGAATAGAAGAAGAGCTCGAGACAATAAAAAGAGATCGAAGCGTGTTGATGTCTGAGATTGTAAAACTCAGACAACAAAACATAAACTCAAGAAACAAATTAACAGCCATGGAACATAGATTACAAGGCGCAGAGATGAAGCAACAGCAAACCATGAAGTTTTTGGCAAAAGTTCTTACGAACCCTACCCTTGTCCAAGAATCACTTGATAACTATGTTAAAAAGGAAAGTAGTAGTATCGAGATCGGTCGAAAGAGGAGACTGACTATGAGCCCCAGTGTCGAGAACTTGTTCTCAGGGCTCGATGAAGAGTCAAACAGTGAGATCGAGGGCTATACAGCTAGTGCTACAGGAGCGAGCGAAACTATTTGGGATGAGTATTTTGGTGACGATACAATTGCTGGTACTATAGAGGACTCATTGGAAGAGGTAGATGTTGAAGTTGAAGATTTGATGGCCAATTGTGATGATTGGGGGGAAGATTTTCAAGATCTAGTTGATCAAATGGGGTTTATGTAGTTGAAAGCTTTGGGATTTTTTTTAATTATTTGGCTTCTATGAATGAATCCCATTTCCTCTAATAAGTATGTTGAAAATTATATAGATGTTTAATTATGAGCTCATGGTGATTTGTATAAGTAATTATTGCTAACAAGAATTATGTTTCTTTTTAATCAGGAAGTGGTTTGGAGCAGCGAAGAGGCCGTTGAAATATTTCTGTATCCTACATCAGTTGTTTAAGTGTTCTTTTAAGTTTTATACTAATTTCTTATGATTCTGAGCCCTATGTACATTTCTTTTTTTGTTCCAAGTATTGCTCTATAGGTTTCTTTGATGATTTGATTATTTCTTCTTGATCTTTTTGCAGATGGGCTCGTGATTGGTCATTGGTGGATATCGAGATTCTAAAAGATTACTCTCGTTTCGATCCAGAAATGTAGTTTATTGTGTTACAATAGCATCGGATGTCCCCGAAGGGACGTGTTACAATAGTAATTAATTGTGATTCTCTGTCATGTACTCGACTTATGTGTTGTATCGGTTGTTTGCAGCAAGGTATGTCGAACTTGGGTTAGAACTTAGAAGGGAAGTTGTGTGTGTGTGCTATTCTGTACTGTGATTTGTACTAGTTGCACGAGTTTAAGTCTGAATTAAACTCATATGAAAAAACATACTTGCTCAAATTTCAAGCTCAAACATTGGAAAAAGGTCTTTTAATGAAGTTTTAATTTCTTATTTTCTATGTTATTCTAATTTATTTATACAGTGCAGTGCTACTTCTTTTTCGGGCTAACACACATCACTAAAACATTAAAGCCTGTCTTCACTGAAAATGATATAGACCTAAGACGAAGTTGATATGACTTCTTTTTCTTTCATATCTTGGTATATTTCTCTAGTTAGTTTATTTTCGAACACTCTTGCGTAACTTAATACCAAATACTAACACTCTTGTCCAGCTTACTATTTTTACATGGGCTAAACTTAGGTTAAATTTTGGATAACGCCATAAAACAAGCCTAAGTTACGGAAACATACTTCGAGGCAACTCCGTTGCTCAAACAAGTTATAGTTATGAACCAAACATTTGAACGATTAGATTTATCTTGTCGTTCAGTAATAATTTGACTTTTGGATAAAAGAAATACAAACGAGAACATTTTAATTAACAGCAGGTCTAATGTGCATCTAAAATAGTTATGTTAAAATTTTATTGTTAAGTATTGATACATCATCATTTAAATATGTTTTAATTTTTATTTTTTTTAAAGAACATATTTTTTATATAAATATCAATGTGTAATCATACTACACACTAGCTATTTTACAAATAAGAACCTGCTTTACAATTCCGCATATGTGTGAGAAAAATCATTTATGCATATGTCAAATTATAAGAAAGTCCACATCGCTATATAGATGGATTAAAAAACTCAAACATATGTCCAATTGCAAAATCAGAAAACTCATTAACCACCATAAGAAATCAATAGAAAATAATATCAGGAGAAACTCTAAAACCGCATGACATAGTACGGACTGAGGGGCTCTTGCCTTGCTTGACCATTGTAATATCCATCCCGAGTTTTTGTCGACGTTGAACTTTCTTCTATACACAAGAGTCCATATAATAACTTCTAATAAAAATGCAAAAGCACTAACGGCAATTTTAATACCCTTCTTGATTAACCAGAAGAAGTCCCAATATCTTGTTTAATAAAAATAAAACCACCTCCAAAACTAAAAGGATTTACCCCTAAAACAAGAGGTTTTCTTTTGGTCTAAAATACTGATAGGTGTAAGATAACTAGGGAACGTCTGAACATTGAATACAGTGAAATTATCTCCTCTAACACCCATCTTCACAAGTCCATTAGCAGCTTGATTTTGTTTCCTAAAAATGTGATAAAAATTCAAACAAACCAACTTCATAAAGTCGCAAATATCATTCCAAATTCATGCATATTTTGGTTCAGGAGAAATAGACTTACTTCAGCAATTAACCACGAGCTCAGAATCATTCTCAATATTAATATTACTAAAGTTTAAGGAATAAGCTATCAAAAGCCCATTATATAAAGCCATAAGTTCTGCATAAGTGCTAGAGTTGGTACCGTAATTAAAAGAAAAGGCAAAAATAATGTTATCTTTGCAGTCTCTCTAATTGCCATAAGTTTTAAATTACATATGTACATATTAAGTTTAAAACTCTCATTAGTCTCTAATTTAACAAAGTTATCCATTTTTGAATAAAAACACTAATAATGTAATTGATAGACCAATTCTCTTTGAAAATGATGTTATTTAGCACTTTTCCTTTAAGTTATGATATTGTATGGTGTGAGAAGGCACAATTTGTTAAATTCAAATAAAATATGTGTTTATATTTTGTACATTTGAGAATGTAAAGAAAATTATATTATAACGAGTTTTGGTTGCAAAATATATACATAATATGGCATAGGGGAGTGGATTTAACTTCTTTTTTTTTGCAATTGTAGATATACGTAGTAAATGAAAAAACAATGATTTTACACAGCCACATCACATTTAGGGCGTGTTTGTATAGCAATGGGATAGAACTATTAAAGCATTCTCATAAGTGCATTTCAATTTTATGTATAAATATAGACTTTACAGGGTGTGTTGCATAAATTTTTGTCTATCTAATTAAATATTGAATACTTTGTTTTTTTCCTTTATTTTTCCTTTTTTATTTTCTCCTCCACACCTAATTCACTTGTTCAATCTTCATAACAAATTAACAAGCGTGTTT
This sequence comes from Primula vulgaris, assembly GCA_963920805.1. Taxonomy (NCBI): domain Eukaryota; kingdom Viridiplantae; phylum Streptophyta; class Magnoliopsida; order Ericales; family Primulaceae; genus Primula; species Primula vulgaris. The sequence continues at coordinate 10,370,030 of OY987218.1, read as the reverse complement.
GTATAGCAATGGGATAGAACTATTAGAGCATTCTCATAAGTGCATTTCAATTTTATGTATAAATATAGACTTTACAGGGTGTGTTGCATAAATTTTTGTCTATCTAATTAAATATTGAATACTGTTGTGTGACATATTAGCTAGATATATAGATATGGAGATACAAGTATAGAGAGATAAAAGAGTCGTCTTTTATTCATTGATAAGTGTAGGGAAGTTACATCAAGAGACCCCCTAACACTCTTTATATAATAGAAGGTAGGGTTACATATGCTAGGAAAGCCCAAGATAGGCCCACTATGAGTAAGGCCCAATAGTCCAATAATATCCTACAACACTCCCCCTTTGGACGTCTTGAATTCTTCGTCTTCATGCAGTCGATCTGAGTCGAGTTCATTCGCAGTGCTAAACACATAAAAACCTTAGGGACGAAAAACCCAGTGTGGGACAAAACCGGTACCTAGGAGAAACTGTGTAGCCGAATGATATAGGCCGAAATATCATGTAAGTAACTAACCACAAAACAGTGTGCCTCATCAAAACCTTGCCAGAGCAAACCCAATGGGAAAATCTCTGATCGAAGGAAAAAGAGTGCAACAATGGTAGTAGTAGGGGATCAACCACAAAACATGTGCCTTATCAAAACCTTGCTAGAGTAAACCCAGTGGGAAAAAATCTCTAGTCGAAGGACAAAAGAGTACACAGTGGTAAGAAGTATACAACAGGATACTCCCCCTAATTTCGGCAATCTTAAGTGAGATAAGATGGGAACGTGTCTCGTTAAAAACCTTGCCAAGGAAAACCCAGTGGGAAAAAAAACCTTGGTCTAAGGACAAAAAGAGTACACGAGCATGCGACTGGATGCTCCCCCTCACTTGCACACGACAGGGTGCGAGGATTTCGACTAAGTAGTAATTAGTGCAATAAGCATTCACCTGGATGCTCCCCCTCACTTGCACACGACTGGGTGCAAAGATTTCATATTCCAAGAAAGAGTACGAGCATTCGACTGGATGCCTCATTTACTTGCACACGACTGGATGCAAGAAAATCTAACCTAGAATAGAACGAGCATTCAACTGGATGCTCTTAAACTTCATATGTGAAGATTTATTTCGGCAAGAAATGCTAAATAGCATAATCTAGTCATGTCTCTCTTGATCGATAACAACAAGTTGTCCTCAAATAAGACAAGTGTTTTATCTGGATCGTCAGACAGAACATATGTAATTCAAATATGACTAATACTAGCTCGAAGCCATATACACTCTCTAGTCGTCTCATAGAGCACGAATAGATCAGAGTGATTCACTTGGAGTCATTCCAAGACCTCCAAGATGCCTTATTCCTAATGGTAAAGACATACCATGTTAGGAATATCCCTTATGCGGGTCTGATAAGTAACCGGCATCGGTATAACCGAAAAAGGGTTGCGTTAATTCGAGTACCGAAGGGGGTAGGTACACTCGATGACGCAAATGGGATAAACTAGCCCACTTCCAAAATTACCATAAGGTAAGGGAATGTGTCTTTAGTGCCATTTCGATGGCAGCGTGTTAGCGCGATGCTGTGTCGAGCTATACCATTCACAGCAGACGAGATGTTCGTCCTAACACATTAGACCAAGTACAATAATGCGCTTATTGTACTTAGATATAAACATCATGGTTCAATATCTCTTCATCGTCACATCAGGGACGGACTGGGTCTATATCAATGTCTAGTGATCGAACGATCATGGGAGAATCTGACGACTTAGCGTCATGATGACTACAACGTCATAACACCTTCTGGGTGTAGTCTGAATCATGGACTTAGATTCAATCTTTACGGGACTCAATCATCAGGTTGAGTCACTACCGTGTCTTCCCAAGATCCTTCATCTCGAAGGCAAATCCAAAAATGGATCGCGTAATAAAACACGCAAGGGCATAATACTTGTTCAAGTATCCCAAGCTAATCAAGTACTCACTTAGACGGGTATACCACATCCGCTCGGATTATATTAATCCATATAGTGAACGTCTCATTTAATTGAGATCGTGTTCCGTGGTCAGGAACTACTTAATTTAAGCATATGAAGTCACACAGGGACCTTCATTTATATCTCTTTGTCTAAATCCCCATACAGATAAAACCGTGACCACATTCATGGCTGCATACTCAGTTTTTCGGAAACTACTAAACTGGTAAAGTAGGGGACTATTATAATGTCCATTACGAAGAAATCAACCATTTCGTAATCAATTCCAAGGTGTGAGAGAAGCCTTGCGCTACTAGGCGAGCATTCTACAATCTCATTATTCTCATAACCTTTCCTTACGAATAACCAAATAAACGAACTCGTTTAACATTGGTGGTGTTGGAGCTACAGGTCCGAACACACTTACGCTAAGGAGTCTACTTGGATTGTAAGTTTCCATTAGGCCAGTCTATTCTACGTTGACTTCGGGCAACGGTACAAGGTTCTCTGTCATAATTTGTTCATATTATCAGTCGTCACCGAATATATGAACAAGTAATCAATGACAGTCTCGTTTCGCTTCAATATCGTCTAAGATATCATGATCGACAGATGTTTCGAGATTCTTAGGATGAGGAGGAAATCACACATCTCCTTGATCCTTTATAATCTCGTGCGACAAACGAGTTTCAGTTCACCACCTCTGGGGCTGAACGATTAAGAACCGGTCAACTTCCTCATATCTTAGGAAGGATGACAGACTACCGGCCGACGGCAGCGTCCTTTGCTTGGCGGGTTTGGCCAAAGCAACGTGTTATGACAGGAACACGGCGTCCGACAGGGACGTCTATCCTTGCAAGCATTTTGCAGCAGGTATAAATGATCTCGTGACATCTCATAAAGTCATTAAATGCGTCTGGCATTTAGTTAGACTTGAGGGAGTCTATGCACTTACTTATCATTAAGTGCAGTTTTGGGGATCAAGCTAAGACTGAGTGGGTTATGCCACGTTACTTCACGTCGTTCCTTATCAACGGTAACGTGCAAATCTCCCCCTAACGACGGGGAGAACAGTCTTAGCGATGTCACTTTCGCATATCATGCGGTAAAGAGATCGCTTGCCAAGGTTAATCTATCAAATGATAGGCAGGAGATTCATAATCGACTTATGTCCCCTTCAGAGGTCCATATTTTGAACGCTAGAGCGGCTCAATCAAAATATTAATTAATCACTCTAAACACGCGTTAATATGAGACTTCTGGCTCATAACCAGTAACCAGCTGGTACGCATATGGTGTTTGAGTGTCTATGGGCCTCATAACGGACCAATGCAGCAAAATAGCATAACCCCACACGGAAATATAAATCTTGGTGCGCAAGACCAAGAAATGCATGCAATCATTTGCAGTCGCATCATCAAACTTTCCGTGAGTCCATTTTGGGTTTGAACATAATCGACAGGATGTTCAATTTCAATTTCCAAACTCAAGTAATTCAAATCGAAATTTCGATTATTACTCTTCGGAATTATCAAGTCGACTAGACTTTTCAGGATAATCCGGATCATGAGCCATCAACTTAATGATTGGGCTAAAAATTTGGAAAGTGCTGCATTTATGTGGACAACATTAAAATGTGACCATATTGTCGATGCATCAACCATAACCATTTATATTTATGGTCCGTCTTATGGTTGGATAAGTCCACAATAACTCCTTCAATTCTTTACAAGAATTCTACGAGTTCATTTCGTGATCTTTACACATACTAGTCTTTCAAAGTGAGCATTAGTGGCATGAATTTCGGATTAATCACGAAATATATCCTCAAAGAGAATCCAAATGCGATGCGATTATAAATCAACTATCGTCTTTTGACCCGGGAATATCTCATCCGGTCAATGCCACAATATCAAAATGCTCTTATCAATCGACGACAGGCGAATGATAGTACAGACAATCATGTCTTAGCATCTAAATCATTTATCATTCGACGACAGGCGAAATGATAAGGTAACTTTAAATGCTTTAAAGAATGTGGTAGCAACCACTTGAAAGACATTTCAACTCCTCTAAAATACGCTTTTGGTCGTATTGAATGGAGACTATGTAAAGAAATTTTAATTCTTTCATGAGCTATTACCAGGTAACACTGGTTTTCTCGAATATTTTATAACTTAACAAGGTACGACAGGACCTATAGGAGTATAACGCCTCATATTTGACAAATCAATTTGGCTTTACCAAAGATTTCGATTTTGGAACGACAGGTCCAGAATCGCTGTCACTGAGTACACTTTTAGGCAAGTAGTTGGTGAAATTATGTGGTACACTGTTACCCACTATTTCTAGAAAACCAACTACACCACAAGTATTGCCTAAAATTTCATAATTTAAAGTTTGGTCACATTTGTCAAAAGAATTTGCTCAATAAACACTTTAAATTATTTCGAGAAATTTCATAAACAGGCAAACCATAATCCAAAAGTATGGTCCAAATGGAAAAATAATAATCCAAATGGAAAACATAATCCAGATGAGCGAAATAATGGCTCAATGATTTATCAAAATCAGTAAAGAAAGGTATCAAACTCATTTGAGCCACAAAATCGGGGGTCTCAATAGTTTCCTTTCAATTAACTTTAACCACATTAGCATCGGTTTTTCCACCTTTATAATAGTTGTGAACTATTTAAGGAGTAACCGTGCATGACCGTTGTCTTTATAGCATAGAGTTGGCTCCTTGAGCATCATCTCTTACTTTGTGACAACGGCCCATATTGTTCCTTTCAATTACTGTCTTGGAGCCACAGGTTTCAATTTTGACGATTGTCTAAAATCTCGCTTGGCTAAGCGATTCATCGGGATCGCGACAGTTCGAGACAAATAACACTTGTCTCGGTTCTCGATTCGTGAAAAAAAAATGTACACGAAGAGCATTAATATCAGGCAAACAATTCGCCATTGACCCAATAGGATTAAAACTACTCACCGGGGTAATTTTCTTATCCAATAACAGATGGGCGATAAAGGAACATGGTGAATATAAATTCACGATACTGCTTATGGAATACAATTTCCAAGCTAGTATTTTGGTGAAGGATAGCTCCAATATGTCAATTTCAGACATTTGTTCACCATAGACGTTATCACGTCTCAAATGTGGCGACGGAATAAAATCAACGCCTTAGCATTCATCTCGAGGGTAACAACAAACTCGTGTTTTACTCATCAAAGATGACATCCAAATAATTTGGGTATCACATGCTCACACATCAGGGTGACTAACATGTGGTGACGGAATAACATCAGCGTCTAAACAGTCATTTCGCAAGTATGTTTTGCGATTTTTCTCATCATAGATGGCATCCAACATGTGTTGGGAGTTCTGGATTATTTTTCATATAAAACGACTGGTTTATATGTTTATGGGTTGCACAAGCACAAACATTATTTCGAAACGACAGGTTCGGAAATAGTTTTGCTTTTAATGTGAATTGGTTCTCATTGATCGAACGACGGGTCGATACTGAGACACAAATTCGGCGAAACATACATCACTATATAAACACATTCGGGGAAATTATTATTTAGTCAACCCCTTTCGGTAGCTCTACTTGAAAAACGACCAGGAAAGACGGTGAGGGTGGAGGGCACGAATGCCACTTAAAACCCGACCTCATTAGGATATCGACTTCCGCCTATATCTTTCCTAGACATCGTATCCAAATAGGTGAGCCTAGTTGGGGAAGGTTCATAATTTTTCCAACTTAAATGTGAAAATATATGATTTCGCAAATTACCATATTATACATATGTGTACATGGCAATAAATAAATTAGTACATGATTAACTAATATTTTAGATTGTACCTGTTTGCATGATTAACATATATATTGCAATATATATTTCCTAATAAGGAAATCAAATTAATCAAGATTATTATCAATCTAGAATTTATTAGTAATTACCAATTTACACTAGCAAGATTTAGTCAATATTTTATTACTATTGCAATATGTGTAAATTTATATTCATGGTAACTAAATCATGCATGAAACTAATATATTTTAATGACCAATTTACAATATTACGCAATTTCCATTCATATGGTAATTTCCTACTTTACGTGAGGACCAAATATATACAGATTGAAACTTATATGCAGCTCTGTAAATAGGGATAAACTACCTGGATCACTACTGTAATTTATCTAACTTATATTCAGTTTGACATTAATTACACATGAAGTACACAAGTTTCAGGAGGTTCATATAGTCTTATATATATTGTTTTTTAACGAATTTAGTCAATCAAGGTTTAACACTTTACCCTTCAGTTTGTTAACTAAAGAAAAAACTCAAGACATATTTCGTTACAGGTGTAATTTCAATTTAATTATGAGGAAAGATACACCGTATACTGTAGTTACCAAGCATAATACCAACTTATGGCCGGTCAATTATTAGACGTTTTGACTACTACATATACATGCAATATATGCAATTCTATCAAACTGGAACACTGAATTTATTCTAGAGTAGCATTCAATTTTCTAACTTCAGAAGTTATAATATTGTAGTAATTTGTGTACCGTACTCATGGTATGTTGGGAAGTTCGATGGAACAAAAAAAAACTTCAAAGTTTGGCCGTATATTTATAACCGAATCATCGAAATTTAAACCCTGATAAACCTCAAGATTTATAAATACCCAATATCCGTGCGTTTACCCAAAATCTCCAATATCCGCGAGCGTATATCCTATTCTCCGCGAGCAAAGTGCCGATAACGTGTTGTGTGACATATTAGCTAGATATATAGATATGGAGATACAAGTATAGAGAGATAAAAGAGTCGTCTTTTATTCATTGATAAGTGTAGGGAAGTTACATCAAGAGACCCCCTAACCCTCTTTATATAATAGAAGGTAGGGTTACATATGCTAGGAAAGCCCAAGATAGGCCCACTATGAGTAAGGCCCAATAGTCCAATAATATCCTACAACAAATACTTTGTTTTTTTTCTTTATTTTTACTTTTTTATTTTCTCCTCCACACCTAATTCACTTGTTCAATCTTCATAACAAATTAACAAGCTACCATATCCGGTCTTAGATCCTTCGATTTCTGAAAATATTGGAGAGTATCACCACGTCCTCCGTTTTTTTCCGTTAATAATGAGCGGATTTTTTCTTGTTTTTGTAATATATGAACCCTAATCTAATAAGTTCTAAATTGATGTCGTTTGGGTACAGATTGGAGGTAGAAGAAAACAAAAGGTGATATTTCAGATTTGACGACGGTGAACTTTGGCCGTGAGAAGGGATGATAATTTCGCAGGTTTCAACCCGAGCCGATCCGACTCGCCGCGGGTCGGGTAAAAATGCAATTCTATTCCGGTCGAATTTAAATGGGTAAAAGTGCAACTTAAAAAAGTGCAACTTAACACTCTCTCTCCCCTCTCTCTCATATATATTAAACTCTTTCTTTTATATTATTTTTATATTATAGTTTTAAATTAAATGATTTTTTAATCTAACTAACAAATTTTATTTCAAATTTTTGACATTTATGAGATTTATTTTTTAAAAGAAAAAATAATTTTTAAAAACGGGTTAAATGGGTCGGATCGGTTTAAATGGGTAAAAGTGTAATTTTGTTTTCGGGTCGGGTCGGGTTGAAACCCGCGAAATTATCATCCCTAACCGTGATGTGATGGTTGAAAATGGATTAGAGATGTGAATTTAGGGATTGAGATATGCATGTCTCATTTAGAGAGAGAAAGATAACATTGTAAATGAGAGTAAAAAAGTTTTGTTTAGTGGGCCCTACTGAACCAATGTTTTATGCATCACTACAATTTATTTTTACATGTAGAGAGATTTGCAAAAATATTTTAACTCTTATAATATTTTAGGCTTATATGCGTACTGCTGGGTAATCATTTTTTCAATATTAGATAAACTTATACATAAACAGTTGGTTTATATGGACAATTGAGAATACTCTGGTGTAGTGGTCCATATAAAAGCAATGTTTGGTTAGCATTCTTGTGACAGGACTTGTAGGGATTGATTTTTGTTGTGATATAAATGTTTTTTAGCATAGTATATCATAATCAAAATTAATCTCATTCAAATTTTAATAAAAAATATGAAAATATTATTATATAGTCGTATATATACACTCCTCGATAACACGAGTAGTTAAAAAAAATTAATCACAATACGATTACGATACGTTATTTTATAGTAACACTACTGTAAATCCGGTAAATATGTGTCACCTACTAAAACTGAACACTTATTAATGAATCCAAAATAAATATTAAACTAAAATTAATTTAAAATTAAAAGTCAAATATTTTATTGGTTGACACACCCTAAATTATAGTGTACCGTATGAATAAAAAAATATAAATCAAATTTATTAACCGTACCGAAAAAATATCGGATGCATTTCAAGTACGTTAGGTAAAAAATAAAATAAATAAATTTATCAACTGTACCGAAAAAATATTAGATATGTAATCGTGTCAACATTTTTTACTTATCTGTTTTCATAGTTTTTGTTGACCATTATATTTGATTGTTTTTTATCCAATAACCTATAAAAATAGGATAATTTACACTAAAAAAAATTAGGACAGCAAAAATGTATCCCGCTTGTAATCCCAAGTGTATTACAAATGAAAGGTGAACTTAATTTTATAAAGACAAAAATAACCCCAAAAATGATACTACACCCGCAATTACACACCGGCATCTACCCTTATAACTTTAATTCTGTTGTGTGACATATTATCTCAATTTGCTCAAAACACTTTAAATTATTTCGAGAAATTTCGTAAACAAGCAAACCATAATCCAAAAGTATGTACAAATGGAAAAATCATAATCCAAATGAAAAAACATAATCCAGATGAGCGAAAAAATGGCTCAATGATTTATCAAAATCAATAAAGAAATGTATCAAACTCATTTGAGCTATAAAATCGGGGGTCTCAAGAGTTTCCTTTCAATTAACTTTAACCACATTAGCATCGGTTTTTCCACCTTTATAATAGTTGTGAACTATTTAAGGAGTAACCGTGCATAACCTTTGTGTTTATAGCATAGAGTTGGCTCCTTGACCATTATCTCTTACTTTGTGACAACGGGCCATATTGTTACTTTCAATTACTGTCTTGGAGCCACAGGTTTTCGATTTTGACGATTGTCTAAAATCTCGCTTGGCTAGACGATTCATCGGGTCGCGACAGTTCGAGACAACTAACACTTGTCTCAGTTCTCGATTCGTGGAAAAAAATATACACGAAGAGCATTAATATCAGACAAACAATTCGCCATTTACCCAATAGGATTAAAACTACTCACCGAGTTAATTTTCTTATCCAATAAGAGATGGGCGATAAAGAAACATGGTGAATATAAATTCACGATGCTGCTTATGGAATACAATTTCCAAGCTAGTATTTTGGTGAAGGATTGCTCCAATATGTCAATTTCAGACATTGGTTCACCATAGACGTCATCACGTCTCAAATGTGGCGGCGGAATAAAATCAACGTCTTAGGATTCATCCTGATGGTAACAACAAACTCGTGTTTTACTCATCTAAGATGGCATCCAAAAAATATTTTGGGCATCACATTTTCACACATCAGGGTGAGTGACATGTGGTGACGGATTAAAATCAATGTTTAAACGGTCATTTCGCAAGTATGTTTTACGATTTTTCTCATCATAAATGGCATCCAACATGTGTAGGAAGTTCTGGATTATTTATCATATAAAACGACTGGTTTATATGTTTATGGTTTGCACAAGCATAAACTTTATTTTGAAACGACAGGTTCGAAAAATAGTTTTGCTTTTAATGTGAATAGGTTCTCATTGATCGAACGACATGTCGATACAGATACACCAATTCGGCGAAACATACATCACTATATAAACACACTCGGGGAAATTATTATTTAGTCAACCCCTTTCGGTAGCTCTACTTTAAAAACGACCAGGAAAGACGGTGAGGGTGGAGGGCTCGAATGCCACTTAAAACCCGACCTCATTAGGATATCGACTTCCGCCTATATCTTTTCTAGACATCGTATCCAAATAGGTGAGCCTAGTTGGGGAAGATTCATAATTTTTCCAACTTAAATGTGAAAATATATGATTTCGCAAATTACCATATTTTACACATGGTAGTAAATAAATATTACATGGCAGTGATCAATTATATAGATTGTACCTGTTTCATGATTAACTAACATGACAGTACATATTTCCTAATAAGGAATCCAAATTCATGTAATCAATCTACATTAGTATTTATCAAAGTTACACCAGCAATATCTAACACAATATATTATTATTATACTGCTATATGTGTAGATTTTTATTCATGGTAACTAAATCATGCATGTTAGTAATATATTTTATTTATCAATTTTACACTAGCAAGATATAAATTAATATTATACAAATCTATTGCTTTTATGTGTAAGTTTTATACATGGTAATTAAATCATGCAATAGGATGAATTAAATTTATATGGAAACACATCAATTTATTCAATTAACATGCAATTTTTTTATTCACTTGCCTTTTTAATAAATATATATGCATGTGGGTGGATATTTAGACCGAATATTGACTTTTATAACACATATATACTGTTTTTATACATGTAATATACTACAGGGACTATCCGTGTAATTTCAGCAAACTATATATCTATTTACAACATTATTACAGCTTCAGTCCATAATTTCAGACAAGTTTCAGTTTAGTCCTTTAGTAATTAACATGCATAGTCAATAGTTTCAGCGAATTACAAAACAGTTGTTGAACCATGGGGTTCAATAATTGATTTTGATTATAACTTTGATTATGTTTTTAATAATTTTACGATTTCTCTATTTCGATGATATAATGCTTGTCTTTTCTAAAAAGAGAATTTGTAAATTTCAGGACGCCAGAAAGATAGAGCATTCAAAAACGAAGCTGACGGTTCAAGCGGAACCAAAATCGGAGCTAAAACGAAGTTACGGGCTTTTGAAGTTTAACGAGAAAACCGGGAATACTGAAGAAACGACCGATCATCTGGACAAAAACGACCGATCGTTTTTGGTCCAAATTCTTCCAGAGAGATCGTTATAAAAACGATCGATCAAAATTCAGAAAACGACCGATCGTTTTCTGCAAATTTCGAAAACAGCTTTTCAGCTTATTCTGGAAAATTGCTTAAACCACTGGTTAAAACCCTCAACCACTACCAACGGTCAGAAAAACAAAAACAGACCTTTGGTCTATATAAACCATCCAAATCTCTCTCCCAAATCACCAATCAACATACACATCATCATCCTTCAACCTCTCTCAATCAAAACCCTAAATATCACCATTTTGGTGAATATATTCGAAAAAGAGGGAAATTAAGGAGAAAACGATTCAAGCTCAATCATCATCAAAAACTCACCAATTAGCTTATTTAGAAGCAATTAAAATTGTGAGTGTAGTTACATTGTTGTAACAAATTTTGTAAAGAGTGAAAATATAAACTCATTTGTGAACGAGTGATCGGGTAGAGGCTTTGTAAGCGAGTGTTGCTTAAAAGCTCTAGGTCTTTTCATTCGGGATACTCATAGAGTGAGGGAGAGCTTAATCGGTTGATTAGCTCGATAGGATTTGTAAAATCCGAAAGAAGAATTATAGTGAAATACTCGGTAGTATCGATGAGAGGACGTATGCCGTTTGCCGAACCTCTATAAATCTTGGTGTCATTTTCTTTCCCTAAACTTTTACTTTCCGCAACTTATATTTTGTTTATTTTCTTGCTTACGTTTGGATTGTTTAACGATTATTAACGCTTAAGCTTAGAATTGCGAAAGTTGAGATGTTAGTTGCACTTAGATTTTAATTAGGCGAAAAGCGCCAAAAACGTTATTCACCCCCCCCCCCTCTAAGGTTTAGCCGCACCGGGCCAACAACAGTCATACTATTTTCAGGTTTTTTTACAGATTTAATCCCACAGATTAATACATGTTTTACAATTACATGATTTCCAATTTACAACCCGATTATATGTCTTTTACTGAAAATACAATTTTACAGTACACGATACATATTACATATCAATAGGCTTTTTATAGACACTTTGATCATGTTTTAGTTATCCATAAAATAATATGTGCGATCACATATATGGAATAAATTAAGTTTTGAATTCGATAACTTACGCACGGTATGTTGGTGAAGGTCGATATAGCAAAATCCTAAAAAGCAGGATAAACCTCAAGGTTTATACATACCCAATATTTGTACGTTTATCAAAAATCTCCAATATCTGCGAGCGTATATCGTAGTATCCGCGAGCAAAGTGATGATAACGTGTTGTGTGACATATTGCTCATTATATATATTATATAGGAGATATAGAGAGAACATATGGAGGGAACAGTAAGTATTTTATTATCATATGAATGAATGTGAAATACAAGACCCCTAACCCTCTTTATATAGATAGAGTGATAGGGTTACAAGCACACTTGGGCCCATAAAGTATAAGCGCAAGAGTTCAATAATATCTTACAACAAATTCTATTTTTTTACTTCACATAATTTATTAATTGCCTTAGTTTCAGTTGTACGTGTATGTATTTTATGCATGTGTCAAAATAAAAAAGTTCAAATAATATGCATTTAAATAAAAATTTTTGGTTATTTCACAGTTTAGTCTCGCACCTATTTATATTCTTGATTTTAATTTAACATTGTTTAAATTAACTAAAACTTTCATTTGGTCTTATTAGAAGTAACTTTTAACATTAAACAATAACAATTTAGGGTAAAAAAGGGAAAACCAAGACAACTATATTACAATCCCAAGCAGTGTCCTTAGGCTAAACAAACACCTTATTCTAAAGGAAAAATTATCACAACATACAATTTTTCAAGTCTAATTATCGGAAACGACAAACCAAAATATGTTTGGGGCATTGCCCCTATTCTAAATCTTATATGAAAAAATTAATCACACGGTATTTCTAATCCCACGTTTATCCCATAATATTCCTAATTCTATCAAAAATTATACCGTTACCAAACGAGACCTTATTTTATGAAAACAAAAAGATTTGGATGATTGTGTGGAATAAACCGTTTATTTTTGTAGTGGGTGAAATATTTTTACCATGTGATTAATTAAAAAATTTGTTATATTTAGCATTTTTTTAACAAGTATAAATATAACACATACTTTAATATAACTTGTTGGCCCGTAAGTGGCTAAAACTTAGAGGGGTGAATAAGATTTACGTACGATTTTCGCGGAATAAAAATCTAGAGCAAATAACAACCCAAATAACGGAATTAAGAACTAAACGATATGCGACGACAAATATAAAACTAGTTTAAGCTACGCAAGTAATCAAACAAGCAGTAATATAAGTGCGGAAAATAAAAGTTAAGGGAAAAGAAATAACACAAGATGTATAGAGGTTCGGCAAACCCGCATACGTCATCTCCTCGGAATTAATTTTATCGAGTGTTCTCACTATAATCTTCTTCCCAATATTACAACTTAATGAGCTAAACTGCGGATTAAGCTCCCATCTCTCTATGAGTATCACGAATGAAAATACTTAGAGGTTTTAAGCAACACTCTCTTACAAAGCCTCTACCAGAGGTCCCGATCAATCGCTCACAAATAAGTTTATAATTCACTCTATATTTTTAATCGAAAGTGTATCGCTTACGCACAAATATTCTCGAAGTGTTTATAAGATTACAATAAGAGTACATTCAAGAATTTATAAAATTACAGGTGAGAATTGTGTAGTGCTTTGATTTTTGATTGAATTGCTATTTAATTGGGTGTGTGATTGGTGAGCTTTGGAGAGATATTTGGGGGGTTTTGTAAGCTCAAAATTGTCCATTGGATATGTTGTTACCGTTTGTAGTGGTTGGATGGTTTATCCATTGGTTAAAAGCTTTAATTAGATAAAATGAAAGTGACTTTATTTAAACTGTCGAACTCCATTTTTCGACATGTCGGAAAATTTGGTGAGCTCACAGCCCAACTTTTGTATTTTTTGATATGTAATTCGACCTGTCGGATATTTTTCGATGTGTCAAAAAATCTGGTAATTCACTTAACCGAAACTCTTATAAGTTCTTCATCCGGACTCCGAAATGAATTCATATGGGTGGCCACGGGACGCATTAGGGCGTATTGAGTTCAATCATAACCCAACCCGTAAAAAAAATCATGGGACGGATTGGGGTGGATTTCTAAAATTTAAATCTCAACCCAACCCAACTCGCAAAATAAATTGTAGGTTGGGTTTGGTTTGATTCTTAAATTTACATTTTGATCATTTATTTTTCAAATTTTGCATAATCAAATCTAGTTTTAAAATTAATTGAATCTTTCAAAGAGAAATACAAATTAAAACCAATAAAAATACGTTTATAACATTCGTGAACAAGTATCAAAACTAAAATATAACAAGAATGTAAGGTTAGTATCTTAAAATGCACACAATATATATTTATATTTATATATTATATTGCGGGTCGAAACAGATTAGGGTGGATCAACCTGCGGTTTGAAAACCACAACCATAACCCAACCTGTAAAATATATAACGGATTGATTTTTTTTTTACAATCAAGCAGCCCCAACCTGCCCAAATCTGTACGGATTAGATTACGGTTTGGGTTTGCGAATTTTTTCACCCCCTAAATACACTTATTGTAGATGTTTTTATTGTGCAATTGAATGTATTCAACGGGTGCAAATTTTATCATAGAATTATTAGGTTTTCATGATGTTTAATGTGGCTCACTATTAAGTTGACAAGAGAAAATTGAGTTGTACTTTAGTCAAAGTTAAGTATACATATTCTCTCTCCCCATTAATTATTTTTACTAGTTTAAATTTTTTTTGTTTATCTTCATCGGTATCTTTTTTAAATATTGTTATCGTCAGATTTGATTTTTAAACTACATACAAGTTTTTTTTTCTTCCTGAAATAGCACTTGTAGTTATGATATATAGTATAAGATTTGATTTTTATAAGGCGTTAGTTGAACTATATATAATATTGGATTTTTGTAACGCACTACACAAAAAAATTAGATCGCAAACGGAATTAATGATATATTTTAATTCTCAACAACCTAATTGGAATAACATGACGACGGATTTTAAATTTACTAACAGATATTGTCATTTAGCGACATATTTTTAACAGATTTGACCATCCCTGATTGGAACATTTTTTTGTAATGACGTGATATTAGTATATATAGTAAAAAAAAATGAATTTTCTTTTATTAGAACTAACAAATGGCATAATAATAAGTTAAGTGATTAAGAATATGATTAGCTGTGTATGAAGATATAAAATTATATGAAAATTTCTAAAGACTAATATAATTTTTATTTTAGAAAAAATAAAGAACAATATCAAAGTTTTTTTTTTTGGGGTAATCGAACAATATCAAAGTTATTTCTATCAACTAAACTGTAAAACACATCATTATATAGTTAACTCAGTCATGAGCGGAACCATAATAGTTTTTTTTAGAGCACGTGATGTAAAAAATATGCCGAATAGAACATAAAATAAATAAAGTTTAATACAAAAGTAAAATAAAAATTCTATATTTAACATAACATAAAATAAATATGAAGTTAAGACAAAGGGCAATAAAATAATTTTTTTAGTAATCTTGTTTGGAAAAGCTAACATGATTTGAACTCCTAATTTTACACTACATTAATGCCAATTTACCACTACAGCAAAAACTATTTTGTTTAATTAGGGTGATTATAAATGTATATATTTTAAAACAAATTAAATTACACATATAAAAAAATTAAAATAAATTGAAAATCGCCGCCGGGGTGACTACGCCCACCCCCAACCATCTCCGGGTCCGCCCCTGAACTCATTATACTATCAACTTGATAATGAGCCACATTGAACCTCATGAAAAATTAGTAACTAAATAAGTGTGCATTATGAAAATGCGTGCAACTTTGATCATCAAATTTAATATATTGAAACTGTCAGAATGAAAAATCTGAACATTGCACGTATAGTTCTAATCATGAGCTATGTTATTGAATTTTGAAATAATTTTTTCTAACAGTCTACATATAAGAAATTTTATAATTAAAATTACAGATAATTTCGTAATATACGTTTATTTAGAAGCAGAAGAGTGTATAATTACAACCTGATAAAATTGGTAATTATCTTCGACAGTCACTCATATACTTTTATAGAATAATCCAGAACCTATGGTTCCATTCCACTAACACTACTAATAAACTTCCAAAGAAAATTAAGACCAGAAGCGACAAAATAGAAACATGCACACTTTCTTTAATTCTTCTAGAACGTTCATTCATCCGTATATAAGTCACTCACTTACCCTATAAAAAACCAACACTAAAACTCTACTTCAAAAAATGTCAACCGATTCATTTATAAACGGACTCCTAGGAAAAGAGGAAATTATGATCCCCTGTGATGCGAGTGCATCGGGGTCGGTGTTGCCTCAGCCAATGAGTGGTTTACACGAGGTGGGTCCGCCACCTTTTCTTATGAAGACGTACGACATGGTCGAGGATCCATTAACGGACACTGTTGTATCATGGGGTAGCGAACGGAACAGTTTTGTTGTGTGGGATTCGCATAAGTTTTCGACTAGTTTGTTGCCAAGGTACTTTAAGCACCGTAACTTCTCCAGCTTCGTTCGTCAGCTCAACACTTATGTAAGTATTGAATATTTTAGTAACTTCTCTTAATTACTTCCCCTTATTTAGTTAGTTCTATGATTGTTTAGCGTCCACACACAAAAAAAATTAACTTATCAACTTTCCTGATCGAATATTGAGCATTGATATCATGATATGTGTCATTTAGCATCCACAAACATGGAAATGTCCTGCGTGTGACCTTTGAATTTCCATTCTCGTCTGTAGATATTATTATGCCACTAGTTTTGTTTTTTAGAATTGATAAAATTCTGATACAATAATTGAATGGAACTGGTTTGTTAGCATGGGCTCCGCTTTCAGAGATGAATAGGTGTATACTCAGCAACTTCATACTTTACTAAAAAAGTTATTTTTATAGAAAAATAATGCTTCTTTGTTTGCAAACACGGAATGTTAGTCTTGGGTCCACCCTTGTTGATTATACAACTATCAATGATTAAATTTTAATTTGACGCTCTAATTGAAGTGATACATGGTGTATGTTGAGAGACGTCATCAAATTTCCATATTGTATCAAAAGTGATCTTAAGGGTCTGAAATCACTGGTTTTAACAAATTCTAGTCAAAATAAACTGTAAATTTTTGAAATTTAAAGATATAAAGGGTGTTATGGGCCTTCATAATCACCACTAATTGGCTTCCCTTGCTTATGACAGTCAATTATAATTTTCATTTTTTTAAATCTGCGGGTTTGGTATTGAATATTGATGGCGAAAGGAGTAATGTTCTAGATTCCACTTGTACATTTGAGTGATGTCTGTTTGAATTCACATAAAGATCATTATTGCCTGTGAAAAAGTGCACTCTATTTTTCCTAAAATATTATCTTTTGCTTAAAATACCTGTGATCTTTTGCTGAAAGTTTAAAACCTTTGTTTTCCATACTCAGAAAAGTGCTTATTGCACCCTATAACATTTAAAACTTATACTTTACTATAATCCTAAAAACTAAGAGATCACAAAAGTCAGGAAACACCTCTTATTTTCCAGAAAGCATAAATGACTAAACCATGATATAGTGAAATTCTTATAATTATTTTTTTTGTATGCTTGCAATTTTTAGGTTAAATTTGTCTTTTATTGTTTTTAAGTTTTGAATTTGATATATATGAACTTTACTCGAGTTAAAGTTGCTAAATTTGTAACTATGCATAAAAATATAGCTTATATGCGAAAGTTAACTTTTTAGGTGTCATGTCTACGCTATAGTGAAACTCTTCATCTAAGCTTTAGCTTAGCTAGGTTTTGCAATGTTGAAAAAATGGGCATTTTCTTTTATTCTTGAGTGGGGTATGCTTAATTGTTTTTTTTTTTTCCAGGGATTCAGAAAAGTCGATCCCGATCGATGGGAGTTCGCAAACGAAGGATTCCTTGGAGGGCAAAAACAACTTTTGAAAACAATAAAGCGGAGAAGGAATGTTTCACAAAGCACACAGCAACAAGGAGGACTAAATCCTTGTGTAGAATTAGGCCAATTCGGAATAGAAGAAGAGCTCGAGACAATAAAAAGAGATCGAAGCGTGTTGTCGTCCGAGATTGTAAAACTCAGGCAACAAAATATAAACTCAAGAAACAAATTAACAGCCATGGAACAAAGATTACAAGGCGCAGAGATGAAGCAACAGCAAACCATGAAGTTTTTAGCGAAAGTTCTTACCAACCCTACCCTTGTCCAAGAATCTCTTGATAAATATGTTAAAAAGGAAAGTAGTAGTATCGAGATCGGGCGAAAGAGGAGACTGGCTATGAGCCCCAGTGTCGAGAACTTGTTCTCAGGGCTCGATGAAGAGTCGAATACTGAGATGGTCTATACAACTAATACTGGAGGGGAGGCGAGCGAAACTATTTGGGATGAGTATTTTGGCGATCATACGATTGCTGATACTATAGAGGACTCATTGGAAGAGGTAAATGTTGAAGTTGAAGATTTGATGGCGAATTGTGAGGATTGGGGGAAAGATTTTCAAGACCTAGTTGATCAAATGGGGTTTCTGTAGTTGAAAGCTTTGGGATTTTTTTTTAATAATTATTTGGCCTTTATGAATGAATCCCATTTCCTCTAGTAAGTATGTTGAAAATTATATAGGTATTTAATTATGAGCTCATGGTGATTTTTTTAAGTAATTATTGCTTACAAGAATATGTTTCTTTTTAATCAGGAAGTGGTTTGGAGCAGCGAAGAGGCTGTTGAAATCCTTCTGTATCCTACATCAGTTGTCTAAGTGTTCTTATTTATTAGTTTTACAATGGATTAATCCCTATATATGATTCTGTACCCTAAGTTTCTCTTTTTGTTCCAAAGTATTGTTCTATAGGGTTCTTTGATGATTTGATTATTTTCTTTTTGATCTTTTGCAGATGGACTCTGATTGATGGATATCGAGATGCTAATAGATTACCCTCGTTTTGATCCGGGAATGCAGTTTATTGTTTTACTGTAGTAGTTAATTGTGCGTCTCTATTCTGTACCTGACTTATTTGTTGTATCGATAGTTTGCAGTAAGTTGTCTTGACTCGAATTAGAAGCGAAGTTATGTGTGTGCTATTCATTTAAGCTTTAATTTTTTTCTTTTCTCTATTGTTCTAATTTTATATAGTGCAGCATTGCTTCTTTTTCGGATTAGCATATTACTAAAACATTAGCATCTGTCTTCACTGGAAATGATAAACCTCAGACAAACTTTATACGACTTTAAGAGGTACATCAGTATATATCATTTAATGGTGTTAATTAAGAACTTTAAGAGTTGAAGTTGTGATTTAACTTCAAGAGACCAAATACAAATATTGTTTGAGTTGTTAAGGGATTGGGGATAACTTCAACGTGCTTAACTGATGTTTTGCACGAGGAAACTGGGATAATTCTACATTACATATTAAGCATACGCTATTTGACATAGATTATGCTGGCGAGTTATAGGAAAAAACTCGGATGAACTCGTCATCTTAACGAAATTGAACTTGTGACAACTATATAAATTTAAAATGAAACTTCTCATTGATTAATAGTTAACAGACTAAACATAGTTATAAAACTGAAATTTAACACAATTACTATTCGTCAGCAAGTCACTCCTCAAGAATCAAATGCTTCAGATTCGTATAGCAAGTATATCATGATATCTTTATATTTTGATTATATTCTTTTTATGATACTGAAGGTAGTCCAATTCTTTACTCTTTTCCACCACCACCCCGAGCACCATTAGATCCAACGCTGCCACCCCTTCGTCCGTATTTTCCCTTGTTAGATCCTCCATTTTTGACGTGACCAACTCGTCCTACACCTCTACCAAACATGGACCCATCACCAGATTTGTGGGCAGAAACGTCATTTCTGCCTAATCCATCCCTACCTTCTTGTCCAGCGCCGTTACCGGAATTATCTCTGTTATCACCGGTATCATCTCCGTTGTTAAATCCATCACTACCTCGTTGTCCAGCGCCATCACCGGTATTATCTCCGTTATCATTTCCGTTGTCTAATCCATTGCCACCTCGTTGTCCAGCGCCATCACCCCTGCCAAATCCATTTCCGGCGTTGCTACCTTGTCCGTCACCCTCACCAAACGCGGGCGCATCACCAAAGTTGTGGCCAAGACCGTCATTTCCGCCTAATGCACCGCCACCTTGTTGTCCAGCACCGTCACTTGACCCAATATTGCCACCAACTCGGCCACCATTTTTATGGAAGTAAGGCCAAAGTTTCTTCTCCAATTCGAAAAAATGAGAATTGGCAATGCAAGAGAGGGACATAACAACCAAAAGCATGAAAGGAAGCTTACTAGCCATGTTTTAGTATGAGAAGTTAGTGTGTGAATTGTGATGAAATGAATTGTAATGAATGGGTATTTATATATGAAAAGTTTTTCTTTGTTAATAATACAAAAAGTAGGTCCTAATTTGGTACCATTTGATTTAAGTTTGCAACTCGTCATCCACAATTCATGCCCTTTTTTTGTCCTAGTTTGGTGACCTTCTCTGGTCAAAACACCATTCTTTGTTCATGAACAACCTAGCTCTTAATTTCTCAAAACTTAATTTTTTACATTTTAGCTAGTACTCACATAGCGAAACGTCTAGGCATTAAGAGTGTTATGAAATTTGTTTTGGTAACAAGTCAGATTTTCCGTTGTTGTTTCCCTTAAGAAATATCCGATTTAAAAATCAATTTCAGAATGTCTAAAATCTTTCAAGGTAGCTCGCAAGATAAAAGAAGGCTACTTAAATACTGATAAAACTAGTGCTCTTATGTACTTTTTAACCGGTTTTTACTAAAGTTGGGAAAGGGCTCTTCATTAACTTCCTCCTTTCAATTTTTTGGTACAATCCCAGATATTTTTTACACATTTTTTCCATATGTTTGTCAGTCACGTTTATTTCTTCTTAATTTGTACTCCTTTTTTCTACCAGTAGTTACCACTTACCAGCCACATTGGAAGAGAAAATTTGTACCAATCTTATAACAATCACTGTGTGAGCTGGTGCCAATGTTTTAAAAGGCGCAATTCGGATTCTATGCGGAAATAGGTCGTCCAACACCTAATTCTGCTAAATTACTACATAATCCGCTTAATCTCCCTCAATCTGATAGGCGCGCCTAGACTCCACCTAGAGACAGTTCCGCCTACGCTGACTGGTGCTATTAAAGAAACTGAATTGAAAACACAAGATTCACATGTACATATGTACAGGTCTGTTTTTTAGGCCAAAGAAGTTCGAGCAAGAGAGGTTTAATTCAAAACACCATGGAGAACAGAAACTTGTTTACCCAATTTAGAAAATTGTCAGTTGACTGAAATCAAATTTCATCTTTAGAGTCCATAAGAACCGTTATATGCTACTTGTCATCATTCATCAATAGCCTCAAAGAGTGAAATGAGTTACTACTTGCCCATCAAACTACTACAGAAAAATGGTATACCAATAAGTAAGCTGCGATGTGAAAAGGCAACAATTTC
Organism: Primula vulgaris; assembly: GCA_963920805.1. Taxonomy (NCBI): domain Eukaryota; kingdom Viridiplantae; phylum Streptophyta; class Magnoliopsida; order Ericales; family Primulaceae; genus Primula; species Primula vulgaris. Next base: position 10,348,305 of record OY987218.1, on the reverse strand, counting down.
ATTCCATAAAACACAAATCCAAAATTATACACACAGAAAAACAAAGTAAATAACAGCTCAAGACTCAAGCACCTCTCTGCGCAACAATTGCAGTACTATCCAACAGGTTACAGATAGCACTTCAACGTCACACAAAAATATAAAACGAGAAAATACAACAAAACGACAACAAGATGTTGAACTATGCAAGATAATTAAATACTAAACTCACCACATTCATATAGCACTTTCATCTGATTTTCCCCATTCTAGTGGGCATACAAAGTGGCCTTGACATATTAACCGAAGGATCAGAACCAGGGCTGCTTTTTAAATCCCCGCTGCAAATAACACCAGATTTCTTAAGAAATTGGAACTCATCCATTGATGGCCTGTTAGCTCGTGATTGATTCCTAAACTTAGCCTTTGTTGATTCGGTCAAGTTCATATAACTCGGCTTTCGGCTATAGCTGTCCTCCGTTCTATCAGAAGCCATGAATGTTTTACCAGATAAAGGCGTCGTAGATGTACATATCGAAGAAGAATTTGAGCTCTCTTCGAAAAATCGAAATTCTGAACTAGGACTTGAAGAGGAACGAGTAGTTTGCCCCATCAATGGAGGTCTGGCTGAAATTCGAGTACTAACATTGTTTCTTCTGACTTTCACCGACCCGGGTTCTGTAGATTTTGAACGAGTGCCTGATTGAGACTTTTCAATATTTTTATGAATTGGAGTTTTCTCGAGGGGATCGAACAAGGATTTTTCCATCAAACGATTTTCCCACGGCTTCACAGACATCCATCGTTCTAGCCAACTCCAACCCCAGTTATTTTTATCGAACTCGTTCTTTTTGTGAGAGAATATGGTTTGGGAATTTAAAGTCTGGTTAGATTTCCATTGCTGTTCAGCCAAAAGGAAAAGGGGAAAATTGTCAGCATTTTACAATTTTTACGTCAACACCAGAAATAAGTTTGATGGGTATTTTGTACCTTTTGAGCTAGAGCGTAAGCAATCGCTCTTTCTCTTTTCATGGCTCCTTCTTGTCTCAGTTGCAGTTTTGCTTTAATCTCGTCTAGTGTCCCCCTGCTATCACACCACCCGTCCTGTAAATTCAAGTAACTAACATTAAGAATCTAAGATTGTATCGCTAAACCACAAGTATAAAAAAAGAAAAAGTAATGAGAAGCTTAATGCATTTCGAAGTTGCTTAATAAACGGTACGGTGGTAACTTTCTCCCACGATGATGAAAAAACTTAGTGAATTATTGAATAATGCAGAACAACAGGTTTCAAAATGATGATGCAAATGCCTCATATCCATGAATATAAAGTTACCTTCACATTGAAATATTTTAGCACTTGTAAGTATACGGAAGACTCAAGCCAATTCAACACAATCTAAGATTTATTACATTTCAACTTGTTTACAAATATGCCCTATTGCTTGATTTCATAAGCTAACTAATAGTCGTATATTATCAAATCCTCATATCAAGGAAAGCGGCGCAAGACTCCAAGTCCTAATTTTATAAACCTAGTCATCATCATCTAGTTAAATATCTTAAAAACAGCATTCCTTATCTTAGTGAACATACCTCGGCTTGTTTAATGAGATCAGCCATAGAGCGTCGTTCGTCGAGGATTTGTTGTACAGCCTGGCCCTCAATAGACATACGTACACGACGAGCTCTAACTCTGGCTTGTACTCTAACAAGCGCCTGCATACACCTTAACGTTACTGCAGCCTGCTTCCTTACCTGTCGACCACGGACCAAGGCTTGGATCCTCACCACTGCCTTCAAAGCCCTTAAAGCTCTTCTAGCCTTCAGTTCAAGATAAGAGCCACATATCAGTGTACTATACTCATAAACCTCTAGAGGCTTGATGTTATTAACAGACACTATTTGTCTACGACCTGCAAAGTCACTCTTATTCAAAATCTTCATATTTACAACTTAATATTTGGCACGTATATAGAATATACTTTGTATTTTGAACCTCAACTTGAAACCGGGCTTTGTGGTCTGTGGGGCTACAAAATGCATGGAAGTTATGTAGAAATGTGAATTTATACTTGATTATTGGAACTTGCAACTAATCAAGCCCTCAAACAGATCTTTCCTTTCAGAAAAAGATACGTACAGATGGCCGACCGCGAACCAATGGATATCTAATAGGAGTATTTCTTTAAAGAATTGAGACATGATTGTTCATTTCATTGCATATAAATGATCATTTATGTGTGAATTATCATTTTTTGCGCTTCATTGTTAAGTAATTAAATAAGCGGACTAACTTCTCACCAACTTGCCTATATCAGATTTCTACATTACTAAGTATGAGCTGCAATTTTTTTTAAATACTTGGTATATCACTGCAAAGCTGGACTCAAAGAAACACATGAATCAGTTTTTCATATTCCCCGTTCACGAGTGAGTTTTAATTAAGCAATAACAACTTCCTCACTATGTGTGTCTATATCAGATTTCCCTCTCTTAAAGCAAGATCCATTTTACCTTTTCTTTGTTTAAATTATTTGTTAGCCTTTAGCACCTTAATGTTGCATCTATTCTCAACATATACATATCCAAGACAAGAAATTTAGTAAATTCAGTAGAGCAGGATTGCAGTAAACAATGATGAAAAGTAAGATAGATATCTTTTCCATTTCCAAATTTACATCAGCCTTAAGCTGCTCAAATTAGCATCAACTCCAAGCAAGTGGTTAGACAGAATACTATTGTAAACTCAACAAAACTAAACATGTTGACAACAGGTATAACAAAATTAGAATTGCTCTCCTTTCAGCAACATTTCTAGGGAAAGTTATTGTTTAATACATACTTTCGGACTTAATTATCAAAAATCACAATTTGTGGTTTATATTTAAATTTGGTACATAGCATTAGTGAGCAACTGAGCATCAAATTTATAAACAAATAGTAAAAAGAAGAAGCAACCAGCATATGTACCTAATTTTGAAAAAAGATATTAACCATGAGTTTATGATAATTAAGTCTCCAAAATTATACTAAACGATCACTTTTCCCATTTTCTAAGCAATTAAATGGACAAGACCCCGCATACCAGAAAACCACGAAACGCGGTTTGGATCCGGATAGCAGCCCATTCCTGCCTCAAAATGTGAAAATCCTTTGGTGGGGCCCGCATCACAGTTGCTAAGGCCGCTGTGAAAGCATCGTCGTTATTCCCATGAACAGAAGAATCGGAGCCATAATCAGACGCAGCACCCCTATGCTTCCCTTTGAAACCCTTCCATCCTGACCGTAGATCACCCGATGAGCTCCTCCATAACTTCCACTTCTTGCTCTTGCTCTCCATCTTTTCCTATCAATGTTATATTATATAAGGCCCCCAAAAGAGTAGAAAAAAAAAGGAATAAAGCAAAATTGTGCAAGTAAAACATCAGTTATAGAATTATCTTGCTTAACATTGCCTAAAGAATAAAATTAGTGTTTTGAAAAGCATGCTTTGTAGTAAAAAAGCTCGATTCGAAGCTTAAAAAAGCTTAAAAAGCTCGCATTTTCTCATTTTAGGCCATCAATTGTTGGAATTTATGATTTAAAATCATAATTTTGAGTGAATAAATTGTTCTCTAAATCGGCAATAGCTTAAGCTTTTTACGTAGCGTAGCTCTTGCAATAACGCTTTCGTTAAGTTTTCGCGTTTTAAACATCGAAGAAAATTAATTCAGCCCATTAAAGATTTACAAAAAAGGAACCACATTGAATAAAGTAATAGTGAAATTGGTGTACTAATATTTACCTAAAGAAGAAAAAATAAACAGCTCAGAAAAGAAAATAACCTATAAAAACAAAGTAAAATTGTTGAATGGCTTACTTTTTAAGTATAATTAAGAAACATAAAATTTAGTTCTTTAAAGCAAATAGGCAAAACTATAAATCTAAACAACTGAATTGGCTCGAATTTGGTTATCTTAAACTAGAAAATAAAATAAAAATCCAGTCAATAAGAAAAAGAAGCTAAACCTATTGCTTTATATTTTAAAAATTGCTTACTTACATTTTTCCTAGGAAAAAAAAGAAGACAAAGCACCCTAGCTATAAAAGAATTTAAAGAAAATGATAATAATAAAAATGAACTAAATTATGAAATTGTGGCTTACTTGATCATATTTTTCTTGTTTGTTTAGACCAATTAAGGATTTCACCCAATTTCCAGAACCACCCATTAATAAATAAATAAATAAAAGTGGACTTTAATTTGGAAGACTATAGTTTCAGTTTTCAACTAAAAAAGAGTGGGAAGATAGACTTTTGATTTTTCTAAAAAAAGGGAGTATATTATATTATATATTATTTATTGGGAACTATGTCTGTTCTCAATAACTGTTAATTACACTAAGATATCCCATTATTTACTAAATATATTATGTTTGGTTTTATGTTTTTGTTGAATGACTAAAATCTCAAGTGTCTTAGAAAATGACAATGTATCCCACTTTTTAGTAAATTCTTCAAATTATACCTATTGCTATCATTTTCTTCTGAACTTTCATATATACTATTGATGAGTACATTCACTTCAATAGATTAATGACAATGAATAAAAAATAATTTAAATGATATATTCGGACATTAAAAACAATTTTAATATGTGGAAATATGTATTGACCAAACCAAATTGATCGAGAAAATAGTTACGAAGTAAGTTGTGATACTGGAAAATTAATCTTCATGACTAGCTTGATTTTGCTATATGCTTAGATTCTAACATATATATTTGTAAAAATGTACTATATTCAATGTAAAATTTCCAACTTTTCTCTACAAACTGGTCGTCACAAAAGTAGAGTTTGCAGGCAATTTGAAGTTTAAACGATTATACCTATTTTACATTTAAAAATCTGATCAAAATAACAAGAGAACAATCATTTGGAGTTTAATTTCTTATATAGCTTACCTCACAAGATTTTTTAAAAACATAAAAAGTGCTGTTTATTTTATTTTTGTATTTATGTTGTGCTTGCTCTTCACTTTTCCATAAAGAATTGCAAATTCTACTCCTTATTTTTCCATTTGATTTTTAATTTTATTTTCCGATATTAGTATTAAAAGTACAATTTATATCCAATGGTTATTATACTTTCAAATCTTATTATAATGAGGTGAGTAAATTCAAGGAAACCGGTACCGTACAACCGGGCTATGTCTATCTACTTTGTTGTAAAATTATTAATTTACAATAAAGAAGACAGACACTAGTATCATAATATTGGTAGTTCTGTCAAACTAATTCAGGGTAACTGAAGAATTAAAATTTCAAATATTTGGGTACCAAATTGAACTTCTTCTTGAAAGCAGGGTTCTCTCTGTATTTAAGCCTTTTTCTAAATAAGTTGTTTTGATATTTGAAATTCAAAACACAAAAAAAGGTATTTTCCCGCTGCTCGCGTGTGTAAATAGTGTCCTCGTTGTTTGGGAAATTAAATAGTGTCCTCTGAATTTTAACTGTAAAAAGTCACAATCTTTTTGTCGTTTATGGTGTAGTACAAAAAAGGAAAATAAAGTTTATAGACAAAAGATCTAACAGTCAGTGCGATTATGATAGTATGTTTTTTTTACCGCAATTACAATGTCTTTTTTTGGCAATTACCGCAATTTCCATGTACTTGCATCACGGTCCACGGGTGTAGTGAAAAATTAATGACACTAGTAGATGCATTATTCGATTACCAAAAAAAAAAAAAAAAAAGTAGATGAGTCGGTCAAAAAGATGAAAACTGTTCATGAACATATCGTGTTAGTCAGCTCGGTTTATCTTTTATTTGTTAAGTAAATGAATTGGACATTATTTGTTATTGACTTAGAGACCCGTTAACTATTCAAAATATAATATCATTACTAAGATTTATTGGTTCCAATTAATATATATTTAAAAGAAATATTGTTTTGGTAAACCTAGTGTATATAAATAATAAATTTATAATTTATTAATTGTCGTGTCCTAACCATGTCTGTGTCGGGAACACGTATCTGGCCCGTGTTTTTATAATTTTCTTTTTTTCCCCTGAATTTTTTAGACTTTTATTTATTTTCCCTTATTATTATTTTTGATTATTTGAATTGTTCTTGTGTTTATAATATTTTATTTTATTTTAACATACATACCTTCTTGGAAACAAGTGCACAAGTACTGTTTCTTTATAATGGATACATACTTATTTGGAATAGACTCTACTAAGTACCCAAGTGAAAGCAATTTTTATAATTTTAACTATTGTACATGGTATTTAAAAAAATCATGTGGAAAAGATATTATCCTAATTTTCAATTGTCAGGAGAATATAAGTTTTTTTTATAGGAAAATTAGTATTTTATTTTTTAACCGCTTATCTTGAGAATAATGTATGGTTCAAGTTTTGTAAAGTGATTCACACGTGTTTTTTTTACTTGATCTATAAATTTACTATTGTATCTTGTGATGTTCCACTTTAATTCTATATTTTTTCAAAATAAAAGTGAATTCTATTTTGTAAAGTGAATTCTATATTACTAAACTGTCCAAATTTTGGTGTTTTAGATAAAATGATCACTAATAAAAAAAAAAGGTAAAATTGGGAATAAAGTTCAAAGAAAGTGTCATGATTGTAACACTATTGTAGACCGGATCTACTAAAAATGTGTGTGTGACAACCACTAAAAACAGAACACATATGTGAGAACACAAAAATAAATAGTCTATATTTAATTTAAAATCCAAACTAAATTATTTTATTGGTTGTCACATCCTTAAAAAGTGTAGATCATGTTTATACGAGTGTTTTTCTCTGAAGATGTGGTTCGAGGCAATGGACGTATATTAAGAAACAAATGGAGTATAATTCTAGAAGAATTAAGTTTCTGTTGTAAGATATTATTGGACTATTGGGCCTTACTCATATTGGACCTAACTTGGGCTTTCTATCTTGTATAACCTTAACCTCTAGTATATAAAGAAGGTTAGGGTCCCCTTGTATTGATACATTCTGATTAATAAAGACCCTGTTGTTGTCTCTCTCTATATTCTCTCTCTATATCTATATACATATATATGTGAGCTAATATGTCACACAACACGTTATCAGCACTTTGCTCGCTCGCGAATATTGGAGATTTTGGATAAACGCACGGATATTGGGTATTTATAAACCTTGGGGTTTATCCGGTTTTTTTAGTATTTTACTATATCGACCTTCAGCAACATAGCGTGCGTAAGGTATTGAATTAAGAACTCAATTGATTCGTAACACTACACTGTGTATGTTATTATTTTTGTTATCTTGTTGGATTAATAGATATCTATGCACGTGTAAAGTAATTGACAAACTTCAGGTACTATGTTTTGTTTGCGGAAAATCCCCTTAATATATGTTACTGCATGATATGTTAGAAATAAAATACCACTACGTGATTATTTTTTTCTTTGTAACATGATCCATCTGCCATGTGTATAAAGTACAATTGAAGATCTACTATCAATGGCTTATATAAAATAGAATCGTGATCAAGCAAACAACCTGGAAGCATGTTATGTTATTAAAACCATCGCATAGTATTTAATACTAATTGATAGTGTAAACCTCGCATGTTTTTACCATCCCGTCCTGTTTTTTTTCATGTATGAACATATGAATTATGAATAAACAGAGCGGTTTACAGACACGTGATATGATTAAAATATATTATGTACGTGAATGATTTAGTTACCATGTATAGAACTTACACATATAGCAATAGAATAATAAATATTTTGTTAGATCTTGCTAGTGTAAATTGGTAATTACTAATAAATTCTAGATTGATGATAATCTTGATTAATTTGATTTCCTTATTAGGAAATATATATTGCAATATATATGTTAATCATGCAAACAGGTACAATCTAAAATATTAGTTAATCATGTACTAATTTATTTATTGCCATGTACACATATGTATAATATGCTAATTTGCGAAATCATATATTTTCACATTTAAGTTGGAAAAATTATGAACCTTCCCCAACTAGGCTCACCTATTTGGATACGATGTCTAGGAAAGATATAGGCGGAAGTCGATATCTTAATGAGGTCGGGTTTTAAGTGGCATTCGTGCCCTCCACCCTCACCGTCTTTCCTGGTCGTTTTTCAAGTAGAGCTACCGAAAGGGGTTGACTAAATAATAATTTCCCCGAGTGTGTTTATATAGTGATGTATGTTTCGCCGAATTGGTGTTTCAGTATCGACCCGTCGTTCGATCAATGAGAACCAATTCATATGAAAAGCAAAACTAATGTTTTCGAACCTGTCGTTTCGAAAAAAAAAGTTTGTGCTTGTGCAAACCATAAACATATAAACCAGTCGTTTTATATGATAAATAATCCAAAACTCCCAACACATGTTGGATGCCATCTATGATGAAAAAAAAATCGTAAAACATACTTGCGAAATGGCTGTTTAAACGTTGATTTTAATCCATCACCACATGTTACTCACCCTGATGTGTGAAAAATGTGATGCCCAATTTTTTTTTGGATGCCATCTTCGATGAGTAAAACACGAGTTTGTTGTTACCCTCATGATGGCGTTGATTTTATTCCGCCACCACATTTGAGACGTTATGACGTCTATGGTGAACAAATGTCTGAAATTGACATATTGGAGCAATCCTTCACCAAAATACTAGCTTGGAAATTGTATTCCATAAGCAGTATCGTGAATTTATATTCACCATGTTTCTCTATCACCCATCTGTTATTGGATAATAAAATTACCCCGGTGAGTAGTTTTAATCCTATTGGGTCAATGACGAATTGTTTGCCTGATATTAATGCTCTTCGTGTATATTTTTTTTCCACGAATCGAGAACCGAGACAAGTGTTATTTGTCTCGAACTGTCGCGATCCCGATGAATCGCCTAACCAAGCGAGATTTTAGACAATCGTCAAAATCGAAAACCTGTGGCTCCAAGACAGTAATTGAAAGGAACAATATGGCCCGTTGTCACAAAGCAAGATATAATACTCAAGGAGCCAACTCTATGCTATAAAGACAAAGGTCATGCACGGTTACTCCTTAAATAGTTCACAACTATTATAAATATGGAAAAACCGATGCTAATGTGGTTAAAGTTAATTGAAAGGAAACTCTTGAGACCGCCGATTTTGTGGTTCAAATGAGTTTGATACCTTTCTTTATTGATTTTGATAAATCATTGAGCCATTTTTTCGCTCATCTGGATTATGTTTTACATTTGGATTATTATTTTCCATTTGGACCATACTTTTGGATTGTGGTTTGCCTGTTTACGAAATTTCTCGAAATAATTTAAAGTGCTTTGAGCAAATTCCTTTGACAAATGTGACCAAACTTTAAATTATGAAATTTTAGGCAATACTTGTGGTGTAGTTGTTTTTCTGGAAATAGTGGGTAGCAGTGTATCACATAATTTCACCAACTACTTGCCTAAAAAAAGTACTCAGTGACAATAATTCTGGACATGTCGTTCCAAAATCGAAATCTTTGGTAAAACCAAATTGATTTGTCAAATATGAGGTCTTATACTCATGTAGGTCCTGCCATACCTTGTTGAGTTATAAAATATTCGAGAAAACCAGTGTTATCTGGTAATAGCTCATGAAAGAATTAAAATTTCTTTACATAGCCTCCATTCAATACGACCAAAAGCGTATTTTAGAGGAGTTGAAATGTCTTTCAAGTGGTTGCTACCACATTCTTTAAAGCATTTAAAGTTACCTTATCATTTCGCCTGTCGTCGAAATGATAAATGATTTAGATGCTAAGACATGATTGTCTGTACTATCATTCGCCTGTCGTCGATTGATAAGAGCATTTTGATATTGTGGCATTGACCGGATGAGATATTCCCGGGTCAAAAGACGATGCTTGATTTATAATCGCATCGCATTTGGATTCTCTCTGAGAATATATTTCGCGATTAATCCGAAATTCATGCCATTAATGCTCACTTTGAAAGACTAGTATGTGTAAAGATCACGAAATGAACTCGTAGAATTCTTGTAAAGAATTGAAGGAGTTATTGTCGACTAATCCAACCATAAGACGGGCCATAAATATAAATGGTTATGGTTGATGCATCGACTATATGGTCACATTTTAATGTTGTCCACATAAATGCAGCACTTTCCAAACTTTTAGCCCTATCATTAAGTTGATGGCTCATGATCCGGCTTATCCTGAAAAGTCTAGTCGACTTGATAATTCCGAAGAGTAATAATCGAAATTTCGATTTGAATTACTTGAGTTTGGAAATTGAAATTGAACATCCTGTCGATTATGTTCAAGACCCAAATGGACTCACGGAAAGTTTGATGATGCGACTGCAAATGATTGCACGCATTTCTTGGTCTTGCACACTAAGATTTATATTTCCGTGTAGGGTTATGATATTTTGCTGCATTGGTCCGTTATGAGGCCCATAGACACTCAAACACCATATGCGTACCACCTGGTTACTGGTTATGAGCCAGAAGTCTCATATTAACGCGTGTTTAGAGTGATTAATTAATATTTTGATTGAGCCGCTCTAGCGTTCAAAATATGGACCTCTGAAGGGGACATAAGTCGATTATGAATCTCCTGCCTATCATTTGATAGAGTAACCTTGGCAAGCGATCTCTTTACCGCATGATATGCGAAAGTGACATCGCTAAGACTGTTCTCCCCGTCGTTAGGGGAAGATTTGCACGTTACCGTTGATAAGGAACGATGTGAAGTAACGTGGCATAACCCACTCAGTCTTAGCTTGATCCCCAAAACTGCACTTAGTGATAAGTAAGTGCATAGACTCCCTCAAGTCTAACTAAATGCCAGACGCATTTAACGACTTTATGAGATGTCATGAGATCATTTATATTTGCTGCAAAATGCTTGCAAGGATAGACGTCCCTGTCGGACGCCGTGTTCCTGTCGTAACACGTTGCTTTGGCCGAACCCGCCAAGCAAAAGACACTGCCGTCGGCCGTCAGTCTGTCGTCCTTCTCAAGATATGAGGAAGTTGACCGGTTCCAAATTCGTTCAGCCCAAGAGGTGGTGAACTGAAACTCGTTTGTCGCACGAGATTATAAAGGATCAAGGAGATGTGTGATTTCCTCCTCATCCCAAGAATCTCGAAATATCTGTCGATCATGATATCTTAGACGATATTGAAGCGAAACGAGACTGTCATTGATTACTTGTTCATATATTCGGTGACGACTGATAATATGAGCAAATTATGACAGAGAACCATGTACCGTTGCCTGAAGTCAACGGAGAATAGACTGGACTAATGGAAACTTGTAATCCAAGTAGACTCCTTAGCGAAAGTGTGTTTGGACCTGTAGCTCCAACATCACCAATGTTAAACGAGTTCGTTTATTTGGTTATTCGTAAGGAAAAGTGATGAGAATAATGAGATTGTAGAATGCTCGCCTAGTAGCGCAAGCTTTCTCTCACACCTTGGAATTGATTACGAGATGGTTGATTTTCTCGTAATGGACATTATAATAGTCCCCTACTTTATCAGTTTAGTAGTTTCCGCAAAACTGATTATGCAGCATGTGATTGTGGTCACTGTTTTATCTCCATGGGGATTTAGACAAAGAGATATAGATGAAGGTCCCTGTGTGACTTCATAATGCTTGAATCAAGTAGTTCCTGACCACGGAACACGATCTCAATTAAATGAGACGTTCACTATATGGATTAATATAATCCGAGCGAATGTGGTATACCCGCCTAAGTGAGTACTTGATTAGCTTGGGATAGTTGAACAAGTATTATGCCCTTGCGTGTTTTATTACGCGATCCATTTTTGGATTTGCCTTCGAGATGAAGGATCTTGGGAAGACACGGTAGTGACTCGACCTGATAATCGAGTCCCGTAAAGATTGAATCTAAGTCCATGATTCAGACTACACCCAGAAGGTGTTTTGACGCTTAGTAAGTCGTCAAATTCTCCCATGATCATTCGATCATTAGACATTGATATAGACCCAGTCCGTCCCTGATGAGACGATTAAGAGATATTGAACCATCATGTTCATATCTAAGTACAATAAGTGCATCATTGTACTTGGTCTAATGTGCTAGGACGAACATCTCGTCTGCTGTGAATGGTATAGCTCGACACAGCATCGCGCTAACACGCTGTCATCGAATTGACATAAAAGACATTTTTCCATTACCTTAAGGTAACTGTGGATGAGGGCTTGTGTTATCCCATTTTGCGTCATCGAGTGTACCTACCCCATTTGGTACTCGAATTAACGCAACCCTTTTTCGGTTATGCCGATGCTGGTTATTTATCAGACCCGCATAAGGGATATTCCTAACATGGTATGTCTTTGCCATTAGGAATAAGACGATATCTTGGATGTCTTGGAATGACTCCAAACGAATCACTCCGATCTCGTGCTCTATGAGACGACTAGAGAGTATATATGGCTTCGAGCTAGTATTAGCCATATTTGAATTACATATGCTCTATCTCACGATCCAGATAAAACACTTGTCATAGAAGACAACTTGTTGTTATCGATCAAGAGAGACATGACTACATTATGCTATTTAGCATTTATCGTCGAAATAAATCTTCACATATGAAGTTTAAGAGCATCCTGTCGAATGCTCGTTTTATTCCACGTTATATTTTCTTGCATACAGTCGTGTGCAAGTAAATGAAGCATCCAGTCGAATGCTCGTACTCTTTCTTGAAATATGAAATCCTTGCACCCAGTCGTGTGCAAGTGAGGGGAAGCATCCAGGTGAATGCTTATTGTACTAAATACTACTTAGTCGAAATTCTCGCACCCTGTTGTGTGCAAGTGAGGGGGAGCATCCAGTCGCATGCTCGTGTACTCTTTTTGTCCTTAGACCAAGGTTTTTTCCCACTGGGTTTTCCTTGGCAAGGTTTTTAACGAGACATGTTCCCATCTTATCTCACTTAAGATTGCCGAAATTAGGGGGAGTATCCTGTTGTATACTTATTACCACTGTGTACTCTTTTGTCCTTCGACTAGAGATTTTTTCCCACTGGTTTTACTTTAGTAAGGTTTTGATGAGGCACCTGTTTTGTGATTGATCCCCTACTACTACCACTGTTGCACTTTTTTTCCTTCGATCAGAGATTTTCCCATTGGGTTTGCTCTGTCAAGGTTTTGATGAGGCACACTGTTTTGTGGTTAGTTACTTACATGATATTTCGGCCTATATCATTCGGCTACACAGTTTCTCCTAGGTACCGGTTTTGTCCCACACTGGGTTTTCCGGCCCTAAGGTTTTTATGTGTTTAGCACTGCGAATGAACTCGACTCAGATCGACTGCATTAAGACGAAGAATTCAAGACGTCCAAAGGGGGAGTGTTGTAAGATATTATTGGACTATTGGGCCTTACTCATATTGGGCCTAACTTGGGCTTTCTATCTTGTATAACCCTAACCTCTAGTATATAAAGAAGGTTAGGGTCCCCTTGTATTGATACATTCTGATTAATAAAGACCCTGTTGTTGTCTCTCTCTATATTCTCTCTCTATATCTATATACATATATATGTGAGCTATATATATGTGAGCTAATATGTCACACAACAGTTTCTAATTTTTAAGAGGGTTTTAACATGATTTTAAGTTTTGTCAATGTCAAGTCGTGGGGGATTTTAATTTTTACTACTCAATTCATATCCAACTTGTAAAGATTTAAAAACATAAATAAATTAGGCGCTGGGGTTGATAAAGCCTAGCATGCAACTATATATGTTCAACTTATGCAATTTTGAATACTAAAAAGTCTAAAAAGTACAAGGGTAATTAATTTTAGCAAAGGTTTTAGAGAGGCAAGTACGTCTTAGCCTACTATAGACGTATTCAAGAACACACAAAACGTTATAGATAAGAGAAAACGACATATACAAAGCAAACAAACGAATAACTATACTCAGGTCCGTTTCTAGAATTATTGAGAGCCGAGACAAATGTAAAATATGAGGCCTTCACTTTTTACTATGCAATATAAAAACGCTATAAAAATATTTAACAAACGGTAGATATAGTTACTAAAATCTTTTCAACTCGTCATACAAAGCAAACTTAACCTAATAAGCTACAATATATCTTATCAGGAAAATCTTTAAATATAAATTACATAAAGAAATCAAGTCTCGATAGTTAATAAAAATACGAAACATTTCTATAAATGCATGAAATGTTGGTTTGACAAAGCTATTTGGAACCAAATACAACCTATTTAGGTATACACATAGATTGAGCAGATAGAATATTTTTAAATAAATCAGAAACCACTAATAATACTAGAGATGATCATTGACCAAAAAGACAACAAAAAATGAAGTATATTGCTTGAGAAAAATGAAACTTACACTAGACATAAAATATTTATAAAATTAGGATGCCTTATTAATTAGGAGTCCCAAGAATTCTGCCTTGGCCAACTTGGCTTGGCAACGGTTCTGCCTATACTAGAAAATGGCCTGTAATTCCGAAATCTTGCACACGTTCGTAGTTTATCTCTCTCTAAAAACGAATTTATATTCAAGAATAATGGGACGAAGGCTTTGAATTATCGAGATATGGGTTTTACAAGATAAAACATATGCTATCGCAAATCAAACTTAACCGGTTATGCTAACCAGTTAAGCCTGACCGTTATATTAACCGTTTAGGTTTAGCAAATTCAATAAATATCGTGAATTTAGTCTCTTAGATTCATGGGCTTCAACCTAGATCTCTTTACCTCGCATTTTAATTGTTTTTGGGCCTTTAAAAGTCTTCATTTCATTCGAGTGGTCCATATTCGAGTGCTATGTTAGTTTAAGTCTCGTTTTTTTCGTCAAAACATACTGCAAACATACAATGTCAATTATTATAAAAACACATAACTTATATAAAAACGCATCGATACGTATTAAATCAACTCTTAGACTCGTTTAAAATGCTTAATTGCTACCCCAAAACTAATATTTTTTAGGCCGACCAGATGTTAACCAAGGGTGAAGAAAGAAAACTAAAAGCTGTAAAAGTGTTAATTTTTAAATGAATTCTAAATAAGAACCAAAACCTTACTCTAAACAATTAGCACCCTTTATGAAATTTAAGTAATGGTAATACAAAAAGAAAATAACAACTAAACATGAAATAACCATTTCTTTAATTTAACACAGGAAATTCTAATAATAGCAAAGAAATCTGACATAGGTCAGCGGGTCATGAGTCCCCGACTTGAGTCCATCACTATTATTTCAATATCTCATTTCCTATTTCCGGTTATCACCGGTAGTCTAGTTTACCTGGACACGACATTTTCAGCGTAGCCTTTTGCCCTTGTTCTCTAAAGATAAGTCTTTAGCAGAGTCGAAGGAGATTGAAAATCCGAAATCAATCGGTAAATTAATGATGATATTCGATTCATCTATTGGGAGTCTCAATCTTCTACCCCTTTCGTGTGCCCTTCTAGGCCTCCTCATTTACTTTTGCACAAATTAGAAAAAATTATAACTGGATTCATGTTTTATAAACTTTTATAATTTAATTCTTGACAAATTTCATATTTTTCTCCACAATAGTGTTCAAAATAAATTTTTTTAAGATGCCCAAAGTTTAAAACAGAAAAACAACAAATATGGAAGCTGACTCTTTGAAAGACCTAATAAGTCAACCTTAGATTAGGTAACTTATAAAATACGAGGTATATCTGGGGGAAAGGGAATATATATATCATCTGAAAAAAGGTGTAAAATAATGTCGATTCTCCATATTTTTTCTTATAGATGATCTGAACTGATTTTTTTTTTAATTTCTCTTAAGAATAATAATCGAAATACATTAATAATTTTGTAGTCATGATAAGTTTTTTTTTCAATTTTTATAAGATCAGGATTCTATATTTTAAGGAACGAACAAATTTCAAACGATTAATAATGTACATACATAATGACGCACGTAATAATTATTTTGAAGCGTTTTCATGTTTTTTGTTCTTGTGAATATGTGTTGATCGGTGTTTGAATGCAAACTGGCTGCAACCTGCAGTGACCACCGTTGTTCATAAAATAGGTTGTGGCATTGTTGTAAAAGGGACAACGAGCAAATTAATTAGTTTCTGTATGTTCCATTCTTGTGTGATACAATTAGTTATTTATCCAATAATATCCGCTTCGGTCTTTCATATCCTTGGACTAAAAATATGAGAATAGGCTACGTACATTTCTTATCAGAGGAAATTGTTAACAATGATATCACAATTACTTATTTTAGATCAAACCGGGGTTTTCTTTGTTTTGAGTTTTATTTCAGTTGTAATAAGGTTGTTTTGATCATCGTTTATTAATGAAATAGTGGGTTTACCCACAAATTTATATATAATAAAAACACTATGTTTTGTGTTGTTTCACTGGGGTCAAATTCATAATCTTTGTACTCTCGAATCTCGACAAACTAGGATCAATAGGCCAAGTGTTCGACAAAGTCTTATTTATGAGAAGAACGATTCGATGGATAAATGAAGAAGCATTTTAAATTTTTGCAACTATGTTTTAACAGCGTCTCAATAGGTTAGGATTATAAACTCATTCAAACATAGAAATGTCTATAAAAACAAACAGGTATACGGCTGTTTGGCATTTAGTTTAACCATTTCAAATCACTTGTTGTTGTTTTCTCTTCACCGGAACAATGTATGGTTAATAAGGAAAAGTACAAACACAGTTTTATACAAGGCTGTTCTTCACTTTCAGACTTGTTCGGCTTGGATGTGGCAACTTCAGAGTCATCCAATCAGGAATAATATATACACATCCGTAATTTAAAAACATGGAACAAACAACAAGAAATATTACAAAGAAATACAAACAAATTCTTGTAACGGATAAGATTTTTTAAATAAAACACAATTTGTTTGTTAGCCCATAATAGTACGTAATCCTCTAATTTTATTAATAAATAATAAAATGATTACACTTATATAGAAGGCAAGGGAGCAACAAGTTGCGTCACTAGACTTTTTCTTAATCGCAGAACTAATCATTTTAAACATTACATCCGTGGAATTAGAAGTCATGACATTACTTTGCATGGACTTTTGAACTCAAACCATCAAACCATCATTGTGCTTTCCCATAATTAACTGTATCAAAACATCAAATTAACATGAAAAATAAAATATTATTGTGAAGAAAAACTGGAGCAAAAGTTGGGATCAGTTGACAAATTTGGGAAAGCAATAGCTCCCAGTACACCCACTTTATTGGCAATAGAGTAAAAACATAGATCCTTTTAATTCAATGTTTTAGTTAAGTGATTTTTTTGATAAGCCAATTACTTACTAAGTGATATTAAATAAGCAATCTCCCTCTGGATTTCGAAGCTATTGTGATTGCTCATAAATTCGTCCCGTAACCTAACTTGTATGGATTGAGACGGGTTGGGGTGGGTTGAATGTCCAAAAAAAATAAATCCGTCCCGCCCCAATCTGCTATATATTTTGCGGGTTGGGTTAGAGTTGAGGTTCACAAACCGCGGGTCAATCCGTCACAATCCGTTTCAACCCGCAATATATATATATATATATATATATATATATATAGGGAAGGATCCATACACACATAAAAAAACACATTATCTTTACACATCAATCACAACCCTTCATTTACTTACTTTCAATGGTTAAGATTATGTGTTTATTCTTGTTATTAGATAAACTAATCTTGACCATTGAAAGTAAGTAAATAGAGGGTTGTGATTGATGTGTAAAGATAATGTGTTTTTTTATACATTGTGTGTATTTTAAGATACCGACATTTAATTTTTGTTATATTTTTGTTTTATTACTTGTTCGTGAATGTTCTAAACGTACTTTGATTGAGTTTAATTTATATTTCTGTTTGAAATATTTAATTTATTTTAAAATTTGGGTTGATTATGCAAACTATGAAAAATAAAAGACCAAAATAAAAATTTAAGAATCAATCTAAACCCAACCCGTCCCAACCCGCAATTTATTTTGCGGGTTGGATTGGGTTGGGTTGGGGTTTTAATTGTAACGGGTTGGATTGGGTTAGGTCGAGATTTAAATTTCATCAATTCGCCTCAATCCATCCCGCTATTTATTTTACAAATTGGGTTAAGATTAAAAAAATTCGTCACAATCCAACCCGTGCTCATCCCTTGCTCACAAGAAGCAAACAGAACGTGTGCCATTTAAAGAGCTGTTTTTGTCTCAAATTGTTCCCATTTTCTGCAGCCCAATTCTTGAGAATTATTCAGACCCATTATTTTGTATGTAATTAATTTAAACATTATTTTGAATGTAATCTCAGTGATTTTTTGTAACTAGTTACAAGTCCTTTTCGCCCTTGTTTTGTAATTGATTACTCTGCATGTATGTGTATCTTAAGAAATTACGTGGTTGAGATATCCTAAAAGCTATCTAGGCCATGTCATACTAATCCCGGTTAATTCATGTTTACTATACCAAACTAACGTGCGTTTACAAATTGCATAACATGACGGAAATTTTTTATTGTTTTAATTTTGTGTTTTAACAAGATATCCTAAAGATGGTAGAAAATAATAATCCTTGGAAGTTTGTTAATGTTTTAATTTAATGTTTTGCCGTAATAATTTCGTTTGGACCATTCATTTTATATCATTATTGAAATAGTGAGTATTTTCTCATCGTTTATATTTTTAAAAAATAACCACTATAATGATGTTCAATTACTGCTTTCTAATCGAAGAAACTATATTATGAAGGCTCGTTCGTATAGGATTTGAGTGTCTATAATTACTATCATGACAATAGACACTCAGTTGCTTTTTTAATGGTAAACCGATGAATATCGTTAAATTCAGCAACAATATAACATAATTTGTTTGTTAAATTTAGTAACACTCATTTTAACAACAATTACTTGTAACTACTTATTTATGTCAAGAACTCCAACCTATTTCTTTTGGCTATCCTCTGTTACTAATTTCAACGACAATATCTGTTTCGAGTCAGATGCGAAACCAGCACTAAATATTTAGACTTGCAAAAATACAAGCACATAATATTTTTCAAATTGTAAACAGACCGGAAAAGAGGGATTTTATAAAAAAAAATTACCCCGATTTTTTTTTAAAAAAAAATGTATCCGTTTTTTTTTTCCTTTTTGTCAATTTAACATATTTTTCAAACTCTAAAAAAAAAAACGCATCAATAAACTCACGTTTAGTCATATTGTGCCGAAATTTTCACCATTTGAAAATTTACCAAAAACAAAATAAAAATTAGAAAGAAAGGCAAAATAAATAAAAATTAAGAAAAAATTGGTACGAAAAGAAAAAATATAAAAAAACGAATGTATAAAAAGGTAAAATTAAGAAACCGAGCTATTAAAAGGAAAATATGAACAAACAAATGTATAAAACTATTAAAATCCCCCCGGAAAAGACAAACTTATTCTATTAAATATTCAAATTTTTATATACTCTATCACTTTGTATAGATATAAACGAACAGCCAAGTATGTTACACAATTTCATTATAGGTTCTTTGCATACAAAACTACTAAACGTTATTTTAAATAATATTTGCACCACCATTATATGTTGTTATTATTATTATTATTTAATTTTTCTAAAAAGGTATGTCACGTATTAATATGGTATATAAATTGGTGACATAGTTTATTCAATTGTTTGTTACTTATTTTTTAATTAGTACTATTAATAGCATATAAAAAGGTCATAATATGTTATTACAGTAACAATATATAATTTTGAAAGTGCTTGTCAAAAAATATATTTAAGAGATTGCCATAATACATTATATGTAAATTGTTTTTAAAAACTTTAATAAAAAAAAATTAATTTCTAAAAATTGTAAACTTGGCAACCCTGATCATATATAATGATGTTCCGCCCATGTTTCGAGCAACATAGGCTCCTGACATTTTCTTATCATGTAATGGGCAAAGTCGTAGTGAAGTTGCTAATTAGCAAAAAACGGTTGAGAAACAAGATGTAGCCAAAAAAATGATTGGTTGTCGCCATTATAATCCTAGTTTTTGGGTTTTGTATTTTTTGTTGTGTAGACTACAGAAAAATGTTGAACCCACATCGAATTTGTGACGGAATTTTTTCCCAACCTCCTAATTATTGCAGACAGAAAAGACGAGGAATTTCAATTTTACTATCAATTTTTGTCCAGATTTATCACATATTTGACCTCTGATTAAACTTCTTTTTCCAGTAATTATCATTGATGTGAAATTTTGCTATTATAGTTACACCTAGTTCAGCTAAACTTAAAAACCATTTCAAGGTATATACTGATCATCACTTTACCTTGAAATAATAATAATAAAAAAAAAAAAAAAAAAAAGGTATATAGACTCTCAGTTTACATGCAGATGGCCAAATTCAGGCTAATTATATAAATGTTCATTGTTTTGTCACATATACGGAAGAAAATTTAATAGGTTGGGACCAAAATCCAAATATGTATCAAGGTGACGTATATATCGTTTTAATTATGCTCATATAATTAACGGACCACCAGGTCATGCATTATTGGAATGATTAGGTTGATTAACAAATCAAATTTGTCCATGTGCTCAAGTGCAATGTACAAAATAGAAGGTACGTCGTTACAATTATGAGGTAATCAGATACGTAATTGAACAATTCTCAAATATGTCAATTAAATTAATACTCTCACGTTTAGGGAGTAAATATCTCATGGTCCTAAACCATACAAATACTAGTTAATTTATATTAATTATTCATATATATACTAATCAGTTATCACGAACATATATACTGTATATGAGTATATATCGATCAAAAAGATTCAGAATACTAGCTCGCCTTTTACCTTGTTTAATAAGGTGTACGTTGGTGGGATTGATCTTTTCTAAATAATAGTATGATATAAATAGAATACTAGCTCGCTTTTTACCTTATTATAAAAAAAGTCCTATTAATTTATAAAATTATAAAATAATAGTAAACACTTTTACATATGAATTAAAAGAAAAATAACTACCATCAAATTCTTCCTCTCTCTCCCTCAACCATAATTGTCTCTCACTTCATCGAAAATTTTACTATAACAGATTACATATTTTTTATTGGATTCACACTCATCGGCTAGACAGGTCCACTAGTATCATTTATAAGAACTCCAAAAAAAAATTAGTAACAAGATTCTCCAAGATATTCAGAATAGGGAGTATTGTTTTCTACTTGCTAATCAAATACAGTACTAAAACCTATTTGTAAGAATACTCTGTATATAAAAAATCTCGTTCTCAACTCGGACCAATTATAAAGTTATAAATAATATTAAACTCTCTATTGTCATATTCCGTAAATTTTGGGGTCCCGTTAGTAATAAATTCACATCCTTATAGTAATAAATTGACATTTCATATTAAAAATATATATTATATATTGTTACATTAATTTTAAATGATTTAAAATATTTATATTAAGTTATTTGTAACGATAAATTAATGTTTTTATTACCAGCACATCTTATAACTTGTACATACGTAATAGCTCGTACACATTAATATATATTGCAAATCAATACTTATATTGACATGCATGGTTGAAACTTATTCGCATAGAACATTTTTTTTTATATAATATCATCTTTCGCATCCATTGAATGGTTACACATTCTTATATACATGTATTAGTTTTCTTCGAACCTTAAAACTAAAATTTTATACATTTCACGTTTTGTTTATGTTAATGCAGTACATATATATATCTTATATTATATTTATAAATTTATTTTAAAAGAAATATATCTTTTATATGTAACATCCACTTAATAATAACCTCTCTATATTAATAATTTATCGTGATTCCAACGATATGACTGTATAGAGGTTTTAATGTAGTATTATTTTATAATTTATTTATTTTAAATGACATTGTTGGACAATTAATCATATTTCTATTTGATAATTAATCAATTAGATATAGCTCATGTATGTAAGTAGTTATAACCGTAAAAATTACATGGTCATGGTCAATGGTATGACAATATTAAATCCAAAAAATCCAGAAATTTTAACAAATTGCCCAATAGTTTGTCTAATTAAAGTATATGATCCAGTTAAGAAACCCGGCCCCTAACTTCAGAATTTATGATTTTTTTTTTAAACTTTTATCACTTATTTTTACTACACTTTGTTAAAATATGATTTGCCATCCACATGATTTATTTATTCACATATCATTAGTTTTTATGTAAACTCGGAGACCCCTATTATGTTTTCTACCTTCACCCCTACGCCGTTTACAGTAACTTGGAGACCTAAATCGAATAAATAAAATAGGTGATTGATTATTAACTTTATAATAAAAGATATAAAAATAGTTGTTTTTCACTCAAATCCGACATAGCAATAGTCATTCATCTAGATGAAGCTAAATAACAATAAGATGATAATAAGAAGAAATTTTCAAATAATAATCCTCCATTTTTTTTATGAGAAAAATTAGAAAATATATGTGTAATATCAAGATTAACCAATATTTTTTTCTCAATCGATAACTTGTCAAGCCCATTCAATCTATGTTGTAATATATTTTATTGGAGATAGTTTTTATCAGACAGAAAGACCTTTTATCGTCTGGGTATGGTAGAATATGTAAATATTTCTTCTCTATGGTAACCCGTTGATTGTATGTTGTCCTCCTCCCACTCCTTATTAGTAGATAATTTTGAGAAATGGTGAAATTTATAAATAGAGCTTAGTATTATTTTATGAAGTTACAATAACTGTTTAAAATTTAAAGGTTAAAATGATAATTTTAAATACATTTATTTACAAAAAAAGTAAAGTGATCACTTATTTAAGACGTTCAAAAATAGATAGCGATCAATTAATTAGGGACGAATGAAAAATGTATTTTCATTTTTATTTAACTAAAAAGAACCGGGGCATTTAGTAATTTTATACATCATAAAAAAATGGGTCACAAGAAATTGGGGTCCCAAAAGCCAATAATTCACTTATTTATACGCTACAAAAAAATACTCAAATAGCGACGGGATTAGTGACGGTATTTTTTGTTACGACCTTATTAACGACGGTTTTTGTGACGGTTTTGTGATAGTTTAGTCAATTTGCAACAGATTTGTGACAGTTTTTTAAATTAGCGACAGGCTTGTGACAGCTTTTGATTCTCATTAAATCAAACATTATTTTGTAGTGATAGGTTGGAGCCGTCCTTGCAAACCTGGGAATGACATGTACAATTCAGACGTGACGAGTTTATGTAGTGTCGTCGTAGTTGATGCTTGTCAATTGACAATGGGATAAATAGAAAACATGACTAACTACCCGAATCTATTATAGCCTCTCACAAGCCGAGCAACTAGGAACCACTTATGTGCGGGTCACAACAACCTTTTAGCTTAAGATATCGTCGGGAGACAAAAAAGAAAACACATTCCCTTTGTATAAATACACTGTTAATAATTCCATGGTAATTTTGATTGTTTTAGACAATTAGTGTTGCACTGTATAATGATTCGTTGCATGTTTTCATTTGTTAAGAGTTTATTTTCCTTATATATTGTCATCTCGGTCCGCAAAAAGAGCTAAATAGGTTACACAGGCATATGCAATTTGACTTAATTAGTTGATTGCGAGATTATTAGGATTGGATCTGCCCACGACATGCATAAAAAAAACGACGGTTTCAACAGAGATTCGACTTAGTATAGCACTTACAAACACACAATTTACGAAAATGCCATTGTGCCTATAAAAAAGTTCTAAATAATTTAAAAGCAATGAGTTTTATAATCACATAATATAACACTTTGTAATGTACCTACAGTCCCGAAAT
Source organism: Primula vulgaris (assembly GCA_963920805.1). Classification (NCBI taxonomy): domain Eukaryota; kingdom Viridiplantae; phylum Streptophyta; class Magnoliopsida; order Ericales; family Primulaceae; genus Primula; species Primula vulgaris. The sequence continues at coordinate 10,324,429 of OY987218.1, read as the reverse complement.
ATTAATTCTGCCTTCACAATCACACATACAGTTGGGTTCTTCTTGCCTAGGCAATGATGGTGTTGGTGACAGAGTTTGAGTTGATATTAGACTAGATTTTCAATTGATTTATATGCATTTAGGTTCATTAATTAACAATAAATGTTTGTAAATTAGACAAATCCAAAGTTGCACCCCACCTAGCAAGACAGCGACCGTCACTGAACATGACTACTAAAAATGAAGTCGGCTAACAGCAAAATGTAAAAGGAAAAGCTAACAAAATGAAAATAACTACTCCCTCCGTCTTAAAATGTTCCCCGGGATTAAATTCTTAAAGAATATTTTTTTTCCGTTAGCACAATAATCATAAAAAAACTAGAAAAATCCGAAACTTAAAAGTTCAATTGATTTGTACATTAATCCAGTAATTATAAACGATACAGAAAAATTGTCTACAAATACAAATTTATTATAATATGAACCTTTTTTATATATAAAATTGTCGTAGTACCTAAAAAATACAATTTGAGCCGAAGAGTAAAAAAATTGCTAATTAGATGAAAAGTAAAACTTAACCGCGAGATTCGAACTAGTGAACTTGGGAACACAAATACTTTATGTTTACCAAATAAACCAAGTTACAATTTGTTATTTGGGGCTATTAATATATAAAACATTAAATGTCATGATTTTATTATATAAAAAAAATATTTTAAAATTTTCTGGGGTCACCTTCGCCACCCCTGCCTCCGCCCCTGTGCATATTTCTATTTTAAGAAGTTTTCATACTAATTGTCCATTTTTTAAAAAGTCAACTAATTCTATTTTAAGAAGTTTTCATACTAATTGTCCATTTTTTAAAAAGTCAACTAATAAGTTAAAAATATTCCAATTTTATCATTTATTTTGCTTTTATTACAAAATTTAATATAATGAATAAGGGGTATAATTTGTATTTGAACTACTTGGACAAAAGAATAATAACATGTTTATAAAAATTTAGTTATGGACAAACAATTTGGAACGGAGAAAATGTTATTTTGAGTGAAAAACTAAGCCTTGGGTAAGTCGAAACCAAAAGGGTGAATCATAACTTTGTACCATAGTTTACACCAAAATACAATCGATCTATCGTAGTTGAAAATTTGAAACTTATTTATCCTTTTAAAATTTTAGCTATGTGAAAGATTTGGTTTTTAAAATTGATCTACAAAATTGCGGACCGTTTAAATGATCAGGTTTATCATACAAGTTGACTTTTGATCTTAATATATGACCAATTCTTACACTTTTTAAAACTTAAAAGGAAAATATATGAATGACTATTTATGCAATAACCACTGAACAAAACCAATCATAAAATCAAGTAACTTGATCGTAAAGGCTGACACAAACACTGAATTAGTACTCCCTCCCTGTTATACAAAATCACGTGCAAATTTCAACGGATGTAACTAAAGTGTCGAAACGAAAAAATTCAAATTAGAATTTTTTTTAAAATTATTTCGGTAATTTAGTTATATGTTCAAAGCCGATCAAAGTAGCACATTGTTTCGTATAGCACATGTAAATTGATACGGAGGGAGTAAAAAAAAGAATCAACGTGGGTTTGTTATGTTTTTTCCCATCATTATATATATTATATACATACATATTCACCCACATATTTATATAATTATATCCATCAAAGACTGGTCAGGTTTTGTTTACCAATCACCATATAAGCATTAACCCGTCTTTTGTATCACTTACTCTTTTTCTTTTTCCTCATAGCTTTTTGATCCTCAAGAAAATCTTTTTTTTTGGGGATTGAATTTAAAGAAAGATAAAGAGAAAAGTATCTGGTTAATGGAAGGAAATAATAATACCATCAGGTTCAAGAGGGTTTGTGTCTTTTGTGGAAGTAATTCTGGACACAAAGAAATCTTTAGTCATGCTGCTATGGAATTAGGCAATGAGTTGGTGAGTTTTTTTTTCAGTTTCTAAAAATTCTAAAAAAAAAAATTAGTTGATCGTTCTAAACTTAGGACTTTTTACTATTTACTTTGTATCCATGATGCTTGGTCATTTTAGGAAATCTTTTTTCCCCTAAAAAGTGTGTCTACACTTTTTACTTTTTTATCAAATCAGCATGATATAACGTTTGAGTTTCAGTAAGGTATTTGTCTAAAAAATTTGTGTTATTTTTTTGTATCCGACTTTGGTCTTGAAATTTGTTAAGTATTGGAAGTATTCTTTTTGATGCATACCCTTGTTAAATTTCTTCTTTCTGTCTAACCATTAAGTTATATCTAGATTGTTTTCTGATTATGAGACCATTTGCTCTTCTGTATGGTCCTGAAAATGTAACTTTTTAATCCTTCCTTTCTTTCTGTTTTCCATCACCATTTTATTTTTAACAGTAATTTATTTAAAGTCTCTTCCCTTAGGTGATTGATTTATATCTTATGTAGTATATATAAGTCTCTTCCCGTTTTATGAAGTCTCGTACTTACCTAATTTAAGAAGTGAACTTTTAGGTGAACAGGAAAATAGATTTGGTATATGGTGGTGGAAGTGTTGGGCTCATGGGTTTGATTTCCCAAAGAGTGTATGATGGTGGTTGCCATGTTCTTGGGTAAGTTTGATTCTTAAATAGTAGTTTATGCTTTATATTCTCATATGTTATAAAGACAACTTCTCCATGAAATTTTATAATTAGCATTAACTTCATGAATGCATGTACCTTGCAGGGTCATTCCAAAAGCACTTGTGCCTCTTGAGGTACTCATTAGTTTGTAATTGTTGTGTCTGTGTACTACTGTATATATAATTCCTTGTAGATTAGTCTTGGGTCAATATTGAATTGTTTCATGAAGATATAATATCAAAATTGTCATAAGAAATTATCCCCAAGTTTGACATACAACATAACCTATAATTTTTGACATACAACATAACCTTGTAGATTAGGTGGATAAATAATATTATGATCTCATCTTTGCTTGGCCTGGTTTAGTTTGACTTTACAATTTTTCCCGTTTGGTTCTGCAAATCTTTAAGGTTCTTAATGTTTTCTTCTCAAATAAGTTCAATGATTATGAAGAACATTATCAAAAGAGAAGTAAAGACTAAGAAACGCACCTTTTTTTTCCGGTCTGGCAATGAGATTACTATGCCTATTGCGTGAATTTAACATGAAAATCATGAGCATTTGTTTTGGACAGATATCTGGTGAAACTGTTGGGGAAGTTAATATTGTTTCTGATATGCATGAGCGTAAAGCCTTGATGGCTAGAAAGGCTGACGCTTTCATTGCCCTTCCAGGTAATTTATAAATTTTCCTTATTTTCGATTTCACTTTATATTGCTTGTAGTCATGAGATTTTGAAATTCTTTTAGGTGGATATGGAACCATGGAGGAGTTATTGGAGATGATAACATGGGCACAACTAGGTATTCATAAAAAGCCAGTAAGTCCTTGAATTGTCTCCAAACAAAAAAAACCTGTTCTTAATTTTAATTACTGAATTTAAATTTTCTCTTACATAGGTTGGCCTGCTAAATGTTGATGGCTACTATAATTCTCTTCTTGCATTGTTTGATAATGGTGTCGAAGAAGGTTTCATCATGCCAAGGGCTCGGGATATAGTCTTATCTGCTCCAACTGCCAAAGATCTTCTAGAAAAAATGGAGGTAATTAATAAACCTGTTTATTCCTTTTTACATATTTCATCCTTTCCCCATTCTTCTGTTGTCATGTTATGAATGAAGCATTAGCTTTTGATTTTGTAGTGATGAAATCTTGTATGGTTATAGACAGAAATAGTGGTATTCAGCACATGTGCCTCTTTGTTTCATGAACTACTTTAACTCATGATAGTTTTTCTACATTAAAAAGAGAGAAATCCTAAATTTTTCTTCCTATGATGTCTTTTGAATCCGATGCTCTTCTTCAGGCCCTTAAATTTTTCCTTTGATATACTAGTACCCTTCAGGATTTTTTATTTTTTTTATGTTTTCAATAAAATAACTCTTCTACGTGATGATTATGAAGGTGCTTTCTTTATCATCTATTTAAACTGAAACTATTTACAGAGTTTATGCTAAACAATTTATTGGAACTAAAACTCATCTGTGAAGTAAGCACAAACCTTGGTGCCTTCTTTTGAATGAACAAGAGTTGGAGACCCATCTTTTTGTATGCTAAATAATTTGTATAAAGCTACCCTAAATTTAAGATTTCAAGCACAAATATAACGAAGCAGCACTTAGTAATGAAAATCGAACCTGGTAGTAAATTTGTTTTCTTTATACTGTGCGCTCTAGTAGTTAATTTTTAAAATTGTTGCAGCAATATACTCCTTCACATGATTATGCTGCCCCTCATGAAAGCTGGCATATGGAACAGCTGGTCAATTGCACAAGTGATCAGGAGCAGTAGCCTAAATGATTAATATCATCGCCATCTTGTTTGGAATATGATACTCATAGAGTCATACTACACGACCACTATCTCGCCCATTACATTTTGAGACCGGGGTAGACTATGTAGCAGTCTTTTATATATCATTCACCTTTCCTTCCACAAGTGTGCAGAGTAGCGATTGATGTAGCCGTCTATGATTGTATCTCATTATTTTCCTGATATGATGCATCTTAGTATGAGTTTGGTTTTGACAAATTTGTTTCAAATCCGTCCATTCAAATGAGTTCATGTGTATTCTCATAATTGATTCTGATTTGAGTTCTAGTACTAGAAGTACTATCGTTGCTCTTCTACAACGGACGCGGAGTTTACAGTGGAGTTTTTATTCAAAATCCTGTTCTCTGGTCATGTCTTGCTATTAATACTTGTGAAAGCGCAAAAATGGCATGAGACTGTTGTACTGGAATTTAGGATGTATTTGGTTTCTACTTTTAAGTTATGGCTATATTTGTATGTGAAAGAATAATCTTTCGATGGTATTTTACTCGAAAAATCATATGGGTGTGAATATGAATCGCCCGGATGGTCAATTAGCTATTTACAATTGAATTTTTTTTTCCCTTCACACGGATTTTCAATTTTGTTCCCAAAATGCAATGAAAACGCCTTTTTTTCTAAAATAAGTTCTTCCGAAAGTAGGTGTTAATGGGTCTAGCTGGATCAACTTCATGAACATTGGGAGGTTAAAGTCGAATCATTAATGTTTGCATCAAGTAACAATCGCACTGCTTCTCTTGCTTTCCACATTCACTTGAGATGAATTTTTTTGACTAAAATGTGCCCAATTAATTGAAAAGGTTTGTTCCCCAAAACTTTCTTTAGTGATATATCATGGTAGCTTACAAGAGGTTAGCATATATTTTCGAATTTAGTTATCCAGATCTGCTATGCTGACATGTTGTATAGAGTCCAAGCTGGAAAATCACATGGAGCTCACTTATGTTACCCTACTTACTGGAACCAAATCGTTCATGGTATCTCCTAATTGTCTGGGCCAAGTGGAGGAAAATTGAGTGTGACACCAAATAACGTAGGGTGTCCTTTGAATAATTGTACATCTGCCACTAAATTTAGTTTAACCTTTTTCTTTGTAGTACATTTACCTGATAGGGATCACTCAGTGTGGCTAAAAAATATTCAGTTTTACCTTAAATACAGTAATCGAGTCTGCAAGGCACTCTAAACTCAAGGAAATGGTTTTTTAGTATTGCTACTTGGTGTACTCGCACAATCTATCAACCCGTACATTCACTTACAAACTTATTCTGAAAGTGGAAATTGAGAAACTTTTCTCCAGGAAGTTCTCTTGTGAAAGTATGAGCTGTGTGAACTAATGTATTCGTTAACATTCTAATTTTAGCTTCTGATATGGTCGTTGTCATGGACCTAGGGTCTTGGTATATTCATGTAAGGAGAAGTTATAAACTACATGTTGGAGTGTGTGTTTCTAACCCATCTTTGTGGAGGTGACTCTCGTCTCTCCTACTGAAGTTCGTTGAAGCACGTGTACTTTGGAAATGCCCATGTACTCGTACCAGGTAAGTACTAACCGAAGTCCGGATACTGGTGCTTTGGGTATGGATAATCTGAAATAAATTAATTAAGAAAAAACATTCTTATGTATGAATTTGGTAAATATCAGGATACGACAATGAGATGTGACGAGACGTGAATTAGACTCATGTGAAAGCGTTTTGTGTTTTTTTTCCTCTCCTATTCTATTTCATTGGAGGTGTACACGGTTCTATCCGGTGACATGTCTGAATCGTTTAGAACATCAAATATATGTTTATTAGTGGATAAATTCTATCCGGATGACTTAATGAGCACTGAAAAGTCGCAATTGGAGATGCAACCACAACATTACAAGCATGGTGCCGTCAGTGACATTTCCAGCAATTTTGAGGCCCAAATCTAAGTTAGATAAGAGGCACTCGCATGATGATACAGACACAGAGTTGTAGAGAAAAAAGTTTTGTTCACGTAGATTCCGTTACATTAAAACTTGAGCAGATACAATATATTAATCATAAAATTAAGCAGATGCATGAGCTGTTAGGTTAGTAAGAACCGAAAAACCTCATCAATATAAAGCATTTTCTTTATTCGTGTTAAATACAATGATATTTTTATCTTAAAATTTTGATAATTTATCAAGAAGCAACCGAACATGGATAAACCGGAGTAGAGTAATTAATAGTAATTTTTTATAATTAATACCATCATTTTATCATACTTAAAATTAGTACTAAAAAATTCTATATATGTTTGTTTCGTAGTAAAATATTTACGGAGGGAAAATATTTTTCGGGTAAAGTTTTACGGTGCAAACTTTTGTTTGCATTTTATTTACGGGTGTTTGGTGCGTCAAAGGTTTCCCATGAGAATTCTATTGAAATTCAAAAATCTATTAGTTATTTAAATTAGACAAATTCGATCCATAAATAAATAAACATTCCTCATACTTTAAACAAAATATTTTAAGATGAAAAACATCAAAAATTAACTAAAAGTCACAAAAATTAACTAAAAGTCATAAAAATTAACTAAAAGTCACAAAAATGAATAAGTTCGTGAAAGTTTAAAAACATTAGTGATTAAAATCACAATTATTTTGACGGAAAAAAAGCTAAAAGTTCGTCTACTTTTCTGAAAGGAACTTCGTCAACATGTATAGAAAACTTAACCTAAACACATATTTTATTTCATATACGTCACTTATAATAACTTATAATTTTTCAACATATAAACTCATAAAATTATAAGTATAGAAGATATTATTGACTTTTTTTAACTTTTTCAAATTTTCTTGGGTTTTTTAGATTTTTCGGAATTTTTTGTTTTATTTTTTCCGTTTTTTTGTTATTTTTTAGATTTTTTCCTATTTATTTATATTTTTATTGGTTAATTAGATTTTAGCTTTTTCAAATTTTCTTGGGTTTTTTAGATTTTTCAGAATTTTTTGTTTTATTTCTTCTATTTTTTTGTTATTTTTTAGATTTTTTCCTATTTATTTATATTTTTATTGGTTAATTAGATTTTAGGTTTTTCAAATTTTCTTGGGTTTTTTAGATTTTTCGGAATTTTTTGTTTTATTTTTTTCATTTTTTTTTGTTATTTTTTAGATTTTTTCCTATTTATTTATATTTTTATTGGTTAATTAGATTTTAGCTTTTTCAAATTTTCTTGGGTTTTTTTAGATTTTTCGGATTTTTTTGTTTTATTTTTTAGAATTTTTCCTATTTATTTATATTTTTATTGGTTAATTAGATTTTAGCTTTTTCAAATTTTCTTGTGTTTTTTAGATTTTTCGATTTTTTTTTAATTTTTTTTCCATTTTTGTTATTTTTTAGAATTTTTCGTGTTTTTTCCTTTTTTTTATTGGTTAGTAGATAGAATTGGACTAATTATTAAATAATTTTGAAAGAATAGACCTATAATTAATAATAGTTATAATACTAGTATTAGAAATAATATAGAGAGAGGCTCCGTAAACCGTTTACAACTTTATTTGCGGGGTAATCGTTTCCCCTAATTTTACTGGATATGTGGGAAAAAATTTTCCAAAAAAAATATTTTACGTTAAACCAATCACCCGAAAAAATTATTTTACCCGTAAATATTTGTTTACCCCATTTTACCCCAAAGCAAACATAGTCTAAAGGGCAATACATACTCCACCGTTAAAAGAAAACAATGAGGCTTTCTTCCCTCAAATTCATTCCATTTAACGCATAGATTGTATTTTAGTCCCATCTGTTAGTACATTTTATGATGTTAATGTAAATAAATAAATATATATATATATATATATATATATATATATATATATATATATTACAAAAAAAATACCCCACCAAATTGGAGGCCCCAAGTAAGAGCCTTGTGAATTTGTCTTTAGAGCCGTTCCTGGGTGTCGTTAATCATTCTGATTACAAATGTATTTCATCTATTTCGTAAGGGTTAATTATGGTTTGATGATCTATGTTTTGGTCATTTTTAGGATTGGTGACTCAACTTTTAATAATTCCGTTTTAATGACCTAAATTTATAGTTTTTGTTGTTTTAGTGACCTACCGTTACATTTATCGGATGAAAACCGTTTTGAAGTTTCAATTTAGTCCGTATAGTTTAAAATTTAACGATAAATGCTTAAAAATTGTAAAAATCACACTCATATAAGCCCAATTAAATTACACAGTTATATAAAATATGTGTTTAACTGAGTTGTACAATTAGCAAATAAAATGAATACAAGTATCAAACACCCTATGAACTATTAGTTGTGATGATATAAATATATCGTTACAAAGCTAATTAATTGAAGAAAAAAAAATTACTAACAACTCAATTTTAATAATTTTTCATTTTTTTTTTCATTTCTTCACGTATAATTAAATATATAGAATAAAATGAAAACTTGTTAATATCATCCTACATAAATAAATTTGCATATAATAAAATCAAATATGTATGGGTTATAATCTAATTAATAAGACTCTTATTTTATTTTAGCATAAGACTAATCACTCAAAAAATTCATACGTCTTTAATAAGTTCAACAATTAACTTACATAGCAGAAAAAAGAACGATTTAACTTATATTTATTAATTTGTATTACACTGTTTTATAGTTTTATATCATTTTTAAATTTGTATTAGCAAAATTTTTTTTTTTTCAATTTACTTATGAAATTGTAAGTTGCATTTGATAGTTTTATAAGATTTCGTATAAGTGTTTTGATGTGTAAATTTTATATTTTTTAAGCGTTTATCGTAAACTTTTAAACTATCCGGACTAAATTGAAACTTCAAAACGGTTTTCATCCAAAAAATGTAACGGTGGGTCACTAAACCAACCCAAACTATAAATTTAGGTCACTAAAACGGGATTGTTAAAAGTTGGGTCACCAATCCTAAAAGTGGTCAAAACACAGGTTAGCAAAGCATAATTAACCTATTTCTTAATTATGTCAGTAGTTTGTGAAGATCGAGATGTCAGTCATTTATAACCTTGTGTTTCGAACGATTGTGTTTGTACTTATGTACGCTTCCGGTTTCTACAATGACATCGGAGCCGTCCTTTTCGGCAATGAAGATAGTTAAAACTAGTTTTCATAGTAAAATGACTGATGAATATCTCAAAGTTGTGTTAATTATGTATGTCTAAAAGGAAATTACTCTAAGCAACAAATCAATTCTTGAAGTTTTTCGAAATACGAAAATACCGCAATGTGTCATTTGAATAATTGTTTAAATTCGTAGCACGTAAATTCTTTCCAAACTAATCGTATTCTAATTTTGGAACTTTTATTTCATAAATGGGAAAATGAGTATGTAATATAAGTTTGGCTTTTCCGTTCTTTATACTTTTGAAAAATCTCATGTGCTTCTATTAGGAACCCCGAGCATGTTGTTCTGGAACTGTCTCTGGTCGCACATTTAAAATTTTAATACAGTATGCATCTACATATATGCATGTTTTTATTATTATTGAAAAAATTATGTGTGCAGGTATCAATGTATCATAATAACATTTCATAAACATGTTATACTGTAGCGTCAAACAGAACGAAAAGCTATATTCCAGTTGACTTAAAAAGGAAAGCTGTCTAGAGCATATGATTATAATCATCAAGTTCTAAATTAAATTCGAAACCTTAAAGTTGAATTTCAAGAGTAAAAATAAAAGTGAGCAAGGCTGCAAGTGATATGCTTGTTTTTTTAACTTTTTCAGAATCAAATTTTCTTATCCAACATCAACATCAAGATTCAATGTATGTCTTTTTTCCTACACTCTGAAACATGTTTTTTTAGGACATTACTCTGAGCCATTTCTTTGGGACACAGTTTTGGTAAGATAACTTCATAATTGACTCGCAGTTCAATTAAAAACACATTAGCGTTGTTTCGGACTCTGGAAACTTAAATTTAGTATTAAAAATGAAAAGATACCCACACGAGTACTTGTCGCAACCATGGAAAATGAACAATTGGTTGGAGCACACGCAGAAGATGTCTTGCAGGATCCGACAATTCACGATCCCAAGCTTTTCCTTAGACATGTGCTTCAAGTCCCCCAAATTTAATGACAGAGTGGCTCAATGCTAGAAACAACCCCGTTAGGGGAGCTTTTGCAATTTCATTAAGAGACAAAAATGGAATAATTTCTCTAACATCCTTATGCTAAGGTAAAAAATTAAATGAAAATGGATACAAGGATAAGGAAATGTCTCCTTTGAGCTCAACTAAGATAGCAAGATCCATATTGTCCGTGAGGTTGGCTTCTTTTAAACCAGACAACTTCTTCTTAACATTGTAATCCGGTCTGTCACATCAAATTATCTCTTTTTGGTTGTTTATTTCAAGCTAAGTATCTTTAATTCCTTGTTTAAAACAAGTTTACACTTTCGGTTCACTGGTTTGGATTAGTTTAGTTTCATCTCTAATTCTTTACTTCAAAAGAATCTAGATTTTCTTTTTTTTGAAAGCTGAAACCAAACAAGCCCTTAGGAAGAGAACTTTGACAGGCCAATGGCGAATGAAATGGGACACGATTCTTGTACATAAATTTTGCCCCAAAAAGGTACACTCCATGATGTCACTGTGGCTCTTTCAATTGTTAGTAGTTGAGTATTTATGCAATTGATAAAATAAACTTGGCAAGATAATTTATGATATTTTTTTTCACTTGTAGTACATTAATTCCGGGTAAATCCACAGTACAAATATCATTGCTAGGCTACTTTAGGTTTAGCAATGCAGTTCATAATAGGAATCCACATGAGATGAATAAAAAAACAAATGCTAAGGTGAACAAATTGATTTGCAGGATTCCGAACATCTGCTTCACCAAAAGGCACGTCGCACATGTTGCCCAAGAAACATGGCAAACAGATATTTTGCAAATACTCAAGACTGTTACATCCCAAGGGTTTAATCAAATATAAAGAGAAGGTAAACAAACAATACGTGTCTAAAGACATTTAACTGATAAATCAACATTTTCAATTGAACTACCCTGACCACCACCAATTTGTACATAAAACCCAGCCTTGTTTACAGTTTATGTGGCTGCTGCCGCTGCTCCCACCACAACTAATAAACATGTGCGTCTAATTTTGTTTTTTCTCTTTTTTGTTGATAGAATTAAAAATCAGGCCTTTTCTTTAGATGGAGATGACATCAAATGTTGCAACGTGGAGGCCTGGATAACAGCACTTGGACTTGAATCTCTTGAATGGACAGACGACCCATGTCGCCTGTGCCCTAAATTCCTGTCCACATTAGTACGCAAGAAACGTTTCACCGGCTTTGGAATGTATTTCAAGAGCCTTGTCGAAGAAACCAGCAAAATCACTCCCAGGATTATCAAAAACCTGTCATGAAACACAGATCATAACCAAAGTGAAAAATTAGAATGCCGCATAATGTATGGTAGCAGGGATGGCCTGAGCATATATATATATGCTCCATGTAATCTCTTTTACAAGAATTAGACGGTTGGTAAACGAAGGCATCACCTTTGTCAAATTGCACAGAGAACCCACCCTAAGTTAGCAAAGAAATAAGCAATGATCCGAAACGTGTAAGAAAATTAATTTTCTGATGATGAGGTTGTGAAAAAAAGCGAAGTAAATAGAGCATGTACAAACATCTTTTTTTCCAAAAACTGAGAGAATAATTTCTTCAGGATGAATGTTCCTAAATCTTGGTCTGAAACATACCATCAGGCTTTTTACTGATTCAGTCTAAAGATTCACTGGAAATGTGAAACAGTGTAGTTCGGTGGATAAATTAAAAACCAGCATCTAAGTCTCCTAGGGTGCTTAATCAGTGTCAAAATACAGGACTTAAATCATTGCTTTGTATTGGTTCATGTTGAGAAAAGGTAAGGAAAAAGAGCAAAAAACTGGCAATTGTGTTTAAGTTTACCATCCCAGCAAAAGAAATAGGCGGCCTGTTGGTGATGAAGGCAGTCGTTCACCTAAAGCAAGCATACCGGCAAGTACACCTGTCACAATGGATGCCACAGCAGCACATGTCGAGACCACGATTGCCCTTCCATGCTTCAAACCTCTCGTCTGTTTGCAGGCAGTTAAACCAAAAGGCACAAGTTTAATAAGATAACCCCAACAAGTTATAAATAGAGACATGAGCTAATTACAAATTTAAAACTGCCCCAATAAGTTATAAACCAAAAGGCCAAGTAGACCGGTGTTAGTTACGTGATCGGACACCGGAGAGCACTTATAATTAGTGGAGAGGTGTATGTAATTCACAAAAAAGACAACGTTTGTTGATTGTGAAATTGCATGAAGAACTATTACACCAAAAAAGACCAGGTCTTTTATCATGTGTCCGAATGGAATAAGCTACTGTATTTATACCCAACAAAACAGAAAAAATATGGTAGCAGAGCATTCTTTTGATACCTGATAAAAGAATCCAGTACCGCTGAAGCATATACTAATCAAGATACAAGTAGGAACCAGCAATTTTGAAAAGCCTTGCTCCAAGAATACAAAACCCATCTTTGATATCACGGACGCAATCCTGCAAAAATAATTTATAAGCAACCTTGTTACGAAAAGTAATGCAACTAGAACAAGATCAAACAAAGGAACCCCGATAATAAGTAGCAAGAAACAAAGAAGTAGCCTTGTACATGAAGTCACCTTCAAAGCACTATTCTTTACAATTAGCAGTGTAAAGCAGGGAGGGAACTAGGTTGTGAATGAAGGGTGCAGTGGCCAAATCAATTTTTGACAATTTATTTTAAGGGACTTAGCCTCACAAAAGCTCCGGAAAAAAGAAAAAACAAACACATATTTGACACTAACTTCACCCCTTAATATCTACTAGAGAACTACAGGGTGGGCTTCCTATCAACACACATTTCACTTTGCATGAGCATGCTTCTCTACTATACTAGAAAATAGGTCAGGAGTCTGTAATGAGGTAATCTTTGCACATTATCCATGCCAAACTAGAAGTTATAAATCAAGCACAATGATGAAGACTTGTTATTCCTATATTTTTTAAAATTTCTTTCTCCATGTCTTGTTCCAAGTGAATTAATGTTTTTTTAAAAATTTAACTCAATCTGAATTTCGGGACTTACAAAAGCATGGAAATTTTTGCTTCTACAGTTCTACTATTGTACCATAACGAAAAACTATCCACCTACAAGTATAACGGAGCTCTCAAACTAAATAGATGTTAGATCTGTATTTCTGTAAAAGCTATTTTCTCCGATGTAATTGCATCAGGACAGAGACTTGACTTGTATTAACAATTGTGCCATGTTATTCACTTATTCCATAAATAGATTAAGGGTCCGTTTGGCAACATATTTTTTTAGTTGATTTGTGGATTTTTGATTTTAAAAATCTGTGGGTGTTTGGCATGTCAGATTATTCAGATTCTAAAAATCTGATTTTTAGGTTGAAAAAGCTAAAAAAATCTAGATTTTCAGTGAATTCTTAAAACAGATTTTTAAAATCTGATTTTGGACCAAAAAATCTGTTACCAAACATAGCCTAAATAAAACAAATGTTGACCACTAGTCCTAAAACACAAACCCGCCAAGCTTGCATCCCTCTTCGACTATTGAACTACCATATGGATGATGGTATTCACTATTCAGAAAGTAAAAGCTCTTGAAAAATCACATTACCAATAAGAGTGCAGATATTTGAAGAGCAAGAGTCAATAACACAAATTATGCAAGTAATAACATTCTGATTCAGGTAGAATAGAGTCATGGAAGCAACGTACCCAAAAAGGATGCCTGATTCCAAGCCATAAATAATTTCCTCAATAACCTCAGATTGCATCTGCCACAAAAGATGTGCCATGTCACAACATGAGAAGTCCAATCCTCAATAGTATTAAAAACATATCAAGGACGATAAATAAATAAATAAATATATATAATGAAAACCTACCAGCTCTTGTTCTCTTCGTTGACGTCGATAAATGCGAAGCAATGCATTAAGTAGTATCTACAGCAAACAGAATCCAGTTACTCCTACAATCTTGTGCTTTTACAATAGAACATCGCAGTTTAAACTGTAAAAAAAAATACAACTGCCAAAACACAGAGCACCCCAACATAGATAAACTCTAGCATACAAATGCATAAGTGATCAATAGTACCCCTTCTTACAGTTCTCATTCTCATAAAAGGAATCTGGAATTTCACTGATATTTACCATAAAAGAACATCAGACGTGTTCACTATGCTAAGCTGCTCACAGATAATAGAATGGACATATGATTTAAGACACCATATAGTCAACTTATAGTTCTGCTTTATTTGATTCGACAACGTTAGCAAAAAAGTTGTAATCATAATTGCATCTTGCCGTACAGCGGATTTTTGAAATGATCGTATGTGAAGACTCATCATTAATTATTGATATTTGAAATCTGGCACTTTATGTCAGAAAGCTTTCAGAAAGAGCAGTATAGTATATACTCCCTCCGTCCCAATTTATTGGGGCGGTATTCTATTTTGGGATGTCCCAATTTATTGGGGCAGTTTCCCAAATTAGAATACAAGGATGGCAACGTTTTACCTTTTTGCCCTTTTTATTTAAAACTCCATGTAATGATACAATTTAGAAGGGGCAAATGTGTCAAAATCAACTAAAAAGCATGTAATTATGACGTTCCCTTAATTTTTTAGGTTCCCCGTAGTGCCCAAATAATTTAAGACGGAGGGAGTAGTAAACAAGCATCTAGTTCAAATAGATAAAGGCCATGGATCTATGACTGTGTATTACATAAAACTAATAATTGCCACAATCATGTAAATATATTAATGTGTACACCAATCAAGCACTGAAGCGCAGATTATATAATTTCATTTGAAAATGGTTGTAAGACAATAGAAGTTCGTGCAGGAGACGATAATGGAACTAAACTTTGGTAAACTACGAGAAACCTATAAGGATATTCAGAGCCGACAAGAAAAGACCATTAAAATAGTAAAAGTACAATTAGGGAGGTGCATAGGATAGAATACCTACAAACAAAAGTGTGACAACAAGAACCACCCAGGGTAAATGGAAAATAGATATTGAGGAAGCACTTTGCTCTTCGCCTCCAGCCCCAACTCCTGTATATTGAAACACAATGCAGAATTCCGTGTTTAATATAAATATGTGTTTTTCCTTTTATTAATAGAAGACAGTTAAGTGAGTTTCCTTGAAAATGAGTAAAACTTGCATCATCATTAGTTGTTCGTTCATTCTTATGCAACTCCTTTTTTTTTCATTGTTTCTTTTTGGAGTGATTATTTCGGGTTTGGGAATGTTAGGGATCACAACGCTTGCAAATACTAGTGATAACAATCGATCTACAGAGACTATAACAAATAATTGCATAGAAAGATGAAATAGAAATCAATCAAACAAATTGTGCCTCTGCAGTAGCGCTTATCACTGGTGAGGAATTGCAATAATCTTGAGATTTCTCCCACCAGAGTAGTTATGGAAGATCTCTCTCTATTTCGTGGCTTACAGTTAGAGAGAGGGGGAGGAGAGGTATAATTTCCCATACATCACAACCTAACCCTAGTCTGAAAAATGTAACAAATTTAAATTCTCAACATGTAAGCCAGCCTACATACGGGTGTAGACCAACCCAGTCTATATACATTCCACCAAAAGTGCAAGAACGCAATCTCATTTATGCCCTCAAGTCATTCCTTGGTTAATTATTGAAGTACAAAGACCTGACTTCTGTTTTGAAAAGCTCGTTTTCACTTGCTTATAAAATAAACGATACTCTTTACTGAAAAGCTCAAAAGGCTTGTGCTTTTGAAGCTCAAGAAATGCTTATGCTTTTTAACCTCAAAAAGTATACGCTTTAGTGAAAACTCTTTCACAAAATGGTTAACCTACGGTTTCCCGTTGTAAAACACTGGACCTGATTAAATGTTTGACTGCTTCATTAAAACAAAAGACAATATATACTTACTAGCAATATATACTCAATTTTCCCTGATTAAGTCACCTGAATATGAACATTGATACCTGTGTTTCAGACCTTACACATGGCATTTATAAATGAAATCAAGGGAGGAAATCTTCAACTGTTAATAAATAGACATTAGTTGTTAGCTCTCAACTCGGGATGTAAGGATCGGGAGGTTGGGAGAAAAGGTCAAGTATTTCTAACCGTGTCCTTATCCTAAGATTGAGTAAAAACACTAATCTTGTGTTTGGGTTGACAGATTAAAAACTAAAAAGCTCTATATATACTTGGGACATATATTAGAGAATATTTGTCTACATACATGAAATGATAGGATTTTCATGTCACTAATTAATTCATGACAGGATTTAGATAGTATAAAAGTTAGGAATTTCATATAATGGCTACATGCTAGTCGTTTCAAATATATGTTCAAGCCCCAGAAGCTCATCTCAAATGCATAATTATTTCAACTGATAATAAAATGACCTGCAATACAAGCAAAAACTCCCAATACATAATTTCAATTCTACAAGTCCCGCTGCATTCTTATCTTACTAATTGATACTTTAGAAAAACAGAAGTTATGAAAACAGAACCTGTTTGAATCTGTCAAGGGAGAATCGTACCCACATACCTATAGTGCCAATACCAGCAAGAGTTATTCCTATCCAGTCAATAATATTCATCTTCTCCTTCAAGTAAAAATGGGAAAATATGGAGAGAATAGCAAGTCCACAACCAGACACCGGTTGAATTACGGATACCTGAGCCAAATTGCAACAATTAACAAAGAGTTAAAACCCTTATTCCAATCTATGCTCACGGGTTACTGTTCAAAATGGAGAAGAAGAACGTAGACACTATTCACCATAATCAATTGTGTCCTTCCACCACAAAAATGAGGCGTATTTTTTTTATTTTTTTTTATAAATCTTATTAAAATGAGGCGTATGTCAAACCACAAGTAACATAAAGGATTCTTAGCTACAACCTTTTAAGTTTTAAGCAAATAAGGTGGCATATTTGGGGCTGAAAAGACGGGGTTCTTTCAACTTGAAACTACTAGCATTTCAGGCCATACAGAAAAAATAGGGTGAACTTTATGTTTACTACTACTTACGGACTTAAAAAAAAAAACTATTTGTGTTTCTTATTTAAAGTTAGGCACATATCCATTTTTCATGTACTAAAATTCCCCTATTCTCAAATTTCTCTCTCTCAAATCTTTCAAATTAGTTTACCCTTCCTTTTTCACTTCTCCATTTAATATCTTACGGAGTAATTTCTAATTTCAAATTTAGTACTCTGAACTATGTTTTTTCAAATACAAAGACACAAACAAGAAAGAGAAATAAGTCCTATAAATTCGTACAAAACTACAAGTTTTCCCAAAAACATTGACCATTGCCCAACCATACATTGTACAATTTATAACCAAAAAGGAAAAACACTAGTTTGAGCTTGAAAGCAGCAAGCTGCAACCCGACTTCTCTAAAGTATGATATTTAAGCAGTGATTGAATAGAATAAACTCCAAATACATATCAAATGAAAATGATCATTGGCAGTATACTTACAGGAGCTTGAGATAAAGCCTGCAACATCAGCACAGCTCCGAAAATGTCCATTAAAAACCCCGAAATCCATGCTTTATTCAGAGCATATGCCCTTATCACCTATAAAATATCAGGTCAATTATGCTCCCAGACAAGAACAAATTGGCCATTTATCCAAAAAAAATTATGTTTGCTCATACATTAACTTTTCAGCCTCATACAGATTTATGGCACTTCAATTTTTAAGAAGTGTTTTAAAAAGCGAAATCTTAGCTAAAGTATTTTTGCAAGAGCTAGGCTAAAAGAGTCTAAAAAGCAGAAAAGCATGCTATTTAAGCTTTGAATCAAGTTTTTATACTACAAAGCGCGCTATTTAAAACAGTGTTAAATTGTAAGCAACTACACTGGCCTTTTTTAAATAGGAAAGTACTATTGGGTTTGTGAATACATAAAAACCAAAACAACAACAAAATACATAGATTGACCAGCTAGATGCATTGCAATTTATAAACCAAAAAATAAAAATTACAGGTCATACAGATGAACCAAAAACAAGCCTTGTATCTATATACTGGTTAATTAAATTTGTATTTGTATGACTATATACTTGTAAATTGAATTTGTAACTATATAAAAGAAAACAATTGTCCAGCTTGGTTTAATGAAAACTTATAGCTACAAAATAAAACTCTTGGAGAACCAAACACCCAACAATAACAGGCGAATTATATCTGAACAACAACAAAAAATAAAACCGAACCCTCCAAAGAGAATAGATGACAAGTAAAAACAAAAGCAACAAAAACCCCCAATATGATGGGTTATAACATCAAACCAGCAACATTCATTAAATAAATACATAGGTCTTACAGATTAAACCAAACAAGCCTTGTAACTATATACTGGATTAATGGTTAATTACATTTGTATCAATATGACTATATACTCATAAATGGACTTTGCATTTATATGACTATATACTCGTAAATGGAATTTGTATCTATATAGAAGAAAACAATTATGAAGCGTTTGATTAAGAATATGAAATCAGCTTGGTTTAATAAAAACTAAATAGCAACAAAACAAAACTTTTGGCCCCCAACAATAACAGGCAAATATCTGAACATCAACAAAAAATATAAACCAAACCCTCCAATGAGAATAGATCACAAGTTAAAACAAAATTAACAAAGGAACCCAATATAATGGATCATAGCATCAAACCAGCAACATTCATTAAAATTTAAAAATATATACCATACGTATCGATAGAAATGTATGAAAGAGAGAGAGAGAGAGAGAGAGAGAGAGAGATGCCTTGAGTTTGAATCTATGTAAAAGAAAACAATACGCAAGCGTTTGATTAAGAATAAATAATAGTATAATACAGCTTAAAACTTTTGGAGAACCAAACACCTAACAATAACAGGTCAATATATGAACAGCAAAAAATTAAAACCAAACCCTGCAAAGAAAATAGATCACAAGTTAAAACAAAAGCAACAAAAGAAACCCAATATGATGGATCATAACATCAAAACAGCAACATTCATTAAACAATAAATATATATTACCAATTCATAATCGTATCGAAAGAAATGTATGAATGCAAGAGAGAAAGAGATAGGGAGAGATGCCTTGAGTTTGCAACTACACGGGAAATTTTTAAGCAGTAAAACAATACTGCGTTTGTGAATACAAAAAAACAAATAAAAATAAAAATGGTTAAAAAAAAACAGGTCTTACAGAAGAAACCAAACAAGCCTTGTATTTATATACTAGTTAATTGAATTTGTATCTATATTTTAGTTAATTGAATTTGTATGTATATAAAAGAAAACATTTGATCCAGCTTGGTTTGACAAAAACAATATAGCTACAAAATAAAACATTTGGAGAACCAAACACCTAACAATAACAGGTAAATATCTGAACAATAACAAAAACAAAAACCGAACCCTCCAAAGCGAATTAGAACACAAGTTAAAAAAAATCAACAAAAAAAAAAACCAATATAGCGGATCACAACATCAAACCAGCAACACTCGTTAAATATATATATATACAATACGTATCGATAGAAATGTATAAATGCCAGAGAGAGAGAGAGAGATTCCTTGAGTTTGAAAATACATAGTTTAAGATGATTAAATAAAACAATTATCCAGTTTGGTTTCATAAAAACTACTCCTATAGATGCAAAATAAAACTCTTGGAGAACCAAACAGCCAACAAAAACAGACAAATATCTGAACAACAACAACAAAAAATAAAACCAAACCCTCCAAAGCGAATTAGATCACAAGTTAAAAAAAAACCAATATAACGGATCATAAGATCAAACCAGCAAAATTTATTAAATATATATATATATATAATACATATCGATAGAAATGTACGAATGCAAGCGAACGATATATATATAGAGAGAGAGTGAGAAAGAAAGAGAGCCTTGTATCTGGTCCAAAATCAGCTTTAAGTCATCTGTTTAAAAAATTCACTGAAAATCCAGGTTTTTATTTTTTTAGGTTTTTTAGCGTAATAATCTTCTTATTTAAAAGCTAAATAATCTGACTGTCTAAACCCATTGATTTTTAAAATCAAAAATCCAAAAATCAGCTAAATATTACCAAATAGACCCAATAGTAATTAAATCAATTTGTATCTATATGATAAAAGAAAACAATTATCCAGCTTGGTTTAATAGCTACAAAATAAAACATTTGGAGAACCAAACACCAAACAATAACAGGCAAATAAATATCTGAACAGAAACAAAAATGAACCTCCAAAACGAACAGATCACGAGTTAAAACAAACAAAAGCAATATTAAAAAACCCAATATAATGGATCATAACATCAAACCAGCAACATTCATAACAAAATATATATAATACGAGAGAGAGAGAGATGCCTTGAGTTTCAAAATGCATAGTTTGAAGATGATAATATAAAACAATTATCCAGTTTCGTTTCATATAAACTATATAGCTATTAACTACAAAATAAAACTCTTGGAGAACCAAACACCCAACAAAAAAGGCAAATATCTGAACAACAACAGCAATAAATAAAACCAAACCCTCCAAAGCGAATTAGATTACCAGTTTAAAAGAAACCCAATCTAATGGATCATAACATCAAACCAGCAACATCCATTAAATATATATATACAAATACGTATCGATAGAAATGTACGAATGCGAGCGAACGATAGAGAGAGAGAGAGAGAGAGAAAGAACGAGAGAGAGAGAGCCTTGTATCTGGTCCAAAATCAGCTTTAAATAATCTGTTTAAAAAATCCACTGAAAATCCAGGGTTTTTTCTTTAGTTTTTTTTTATATTTTTATAGGTTTTTTAGTGGTAATAATCTGCTTATTTAAAAGCTAAATAATCTGACTGTCTAAAACACATTGACTTTTAACATCCAAAAATCAGCTAAAAAAATATAATGGATCATAACATCAAACCATCAACATTCATTAAAAAAATAAAATAAAAAAATATGTATATATATATATATAATACTAATATAAGTAATAAGCATCGACAGAAATGTATGAATGCAAAAGGATAGCCTTGTATCTGGTCCAAAATCAGCTTTAAATAATCTGTTTCAAAATTCCACTAAAAATCCAGCTTTTTGTTTGTTTTTTAGCGTAGTAAATATCTGATTATTTAAAAGGCAAATTAATCTGACTGTACAAATATAAAGGATCACAAGTAAAAACAAAAGAAAGCCAAATATAATGAATCATAACATTAAACCAGCAACATTCATAACAAAATATATATAATAATATACAATACATATCGATTGAAATGTATGAATGCAATAGATATAAATAAATATATATATATAGAGAGAGATTTGGTACCTTGAGTTTGAAAGAAAGAGGGGGTAAAATGACGGTGCCTTTTTTCTGTAATACTTTACCGATATTATTGCCAGCTGTCGCTGCTACCGTTAAACATATCGATTCCCACATCTCTCTTTCCCTCTCTATCTCTCTCTCTATCTCTATCTCTCTTGATTGATCTATCTATATATATATATATATATATATATATGTATGTATCTGTGTATGCACTTTGTTCTCTTTCTCTCTCTCTCTGTCTTCTCCTTTTCCCGAACGCTTATTTCTCCTTGTGATTTTCCGGCCCTCCTTTTCCCTTTCCCCGTTTTAGGAAATCAATTATAGCCTTTTGGTATTTTTTTTTACTTTTTTTTGAAATAATGTAATTTTGTATAATAAGGTTCTTATTATTTAGTATGTGTACCGCCATGAACCCAAAAATATATATATTAAAATTAGTTCATAATTAAAAATAAAAAATAATAAAAACATAGAACCCAAAAATATCTATACTAAAATTAATTTAAAATTAAAACTGAAATATATTATTGGTTGGCACACCCTAAATAATAGTATATTTTGGAATGAAGAACCAACTATTAACACTATCATGAATCTAGTAAACTATTATTTTGGTTATCACTACAAAATAATGTTTGATTTAGTGAGAGTAAAAATATGTTACAAGTTTGTCGCTAATTTAAAAAGTTATCACAAATCTGTCGCAAATTGACTAAACTGTCACAAAGCCGTCACAAAAACCGTCGCTAATAAGCTCGTAACAAAAAATACCGTCACTAATCCCGTCGCTATTTGAGTACTTTTTTATAGTGTATGCCACGTAATAAAAATATAACACTTATTAATAAGCCTAAAAATATATTAAATGGATCTAATTAAGATAATATTTTGCTGACTTGAAAATTGAGTCAATCCCAATATTATTGGAGTTTTTCTTTTAAGGATTCCAATGATATAATAGTAATTTCATATGGTATTGTTGGCCCGCGTGTTAACCTTAGAGGGGGATGAATAAGGTTTTGGCGATTTTTGCCTAATTAAAATTCTAAGCAACTAACCACCCAACTAATGCAATTCTAATCTTAAGCGTTATAACAAGAGTTAAAGAATTGATAAAATTACTTAATGCAAACAAGAAAATAAGCAATAAAATAAGTTGCGTAAAGTAAAAGTAAGGGAAAAGAATTGACACCGCGATTTATAGAAGTTCGGCAAACGCGCCTACGTCCTCTCCTCGGTACTACCGAGTATTTCACTAAAAATGTTCTTGCGGATATTACAAATCCTATTGAGCTCAATCGACCGATTGGCTCACCCTCTACCCGGGGTTCCTACTCTTGATACAAGTGCAAGAGAACACGTCTACGAGTCTACGACTCCCCCTCAATTTATGAGTACCCGAATGAAAAACCTAGAGCTTTTAAGCTTCACTTGCTTACAAAGCCTCTACCCGTTCACTCGCTCACAATTGAGTTTATAAAACACTCGATACAAATTTAGTTACAAAAATGTAACTTCGCTCACGATTCTAATTGCTTCTTAAAAAGCTAATTGGTGAGTTGTTGATGATGATCGAGCTTGAATCTCCTTTTCTTTGATTTTCCTCTTTCTCGAATATATTCACCAAAATGGTGATTTTAGGGTTTTTATGAGAGAGGTTGAAGGATGTTAATAGATGTTGTAATTGGTGATTTAGGAGAGAGATTGGAGTGGTTTATATAACAACAAAGTCTGTTTTTCTGGGTTATGACCGTTGAAGATATAACAGCTCTTTTCCAGAATAAGCTGAAAAGCTGTTTTCGAAAACTGCAGAAAACGATCGGTCGTTTTCTACAGTCGATCGGTCGTTTTACAGAAAACGATCGGTCGTTTTCTGAAAACGATCGGTCGTTTTCTGAAAACGATCGGTCGTTTTCTGAAAACGATCGGTCGTTTTCTGAAAACGATCGGTCGTTTTTATACTGGACTCACTGGAAGAAATTGGATCAAAAACGATCGGTCGTTTTTGTCCAGTCGATCGGTCGACTGTAATCCTGGTCCCGTAAATCTTCGAATGCTCATAACTCCTTCGTTTTAGCTCCGATTTTGGTTCCGCTTGAACCTATGGCTTCGTTATCGAATGCTCTATCATTTAAAGACCTGAAATATACGTTTTCTATTTTTGGACAAGACAAGCATTATATCATCGAAATCGTAAAATCATTAAACGCATAATCAAAGTAATAATCAAAATCATTATTGAACTCTATGTTCAACAATCTCCCCCATTTTGATTATGACAAACTAATGATGATTTTACAAGATACAAGAAAAATATCTCCTCCATTTTAACAAAACGCATTTACACCAAAATATATCATTTTTCTCCCCCTTTGGCATTATCAAAATGCAATCAACAATTATGGGGTTATGTGAAGGGTTTTTAAAGAGAAACCAAACATGAAAAATGTAATTATGATGCATATACCCGACCCAACTAATCACATATATGTAGATATTATCGATTAGAGTATACCGAATATGTGATGTGGAGTCGAGTCCGCTCGCTAATGGCATTTGCATTGAGCGTTGCCGATTCCTAATAGGTGGTACCACTTGTTGGTATGCCTTCCACCTTTGTCGATTAATGACACTTCATCCTTGATGGTGGAGTCGATCTTCTTGACTTCCAAGGCTTTTGTCGGCGTTGCCAACCACTTGTTGATTTTCTCCTTTTGGATGGAGATACCTACAACACAAGTTTTGTCCTTTGGTCCCCAATTTCTTTTGGGTCCGACATTGTTAGTGGCTCGGGTCTTTACTACCCATTTCAAATCGCTTCTACTAACATGGAAACGATAAGGGCATCTAGAAGAAATATGCTCATTTCTACTACAATGCACACAATGCTTAGACTTTTTAGTATAACGATAGTTATACGTAGTTCTAGAAAGGTTTTTCGGAGTATCCATTTTGGTTTTAAAACCTATACCTTTCCTATCATTAAAAGATTTTTGGAAAATCTTGGAAGCACTTTTTTTGGTAAAAACAACCTCTTGTTTAGGCGGAGTAGAAGTTTTAGAAATATTAGAGGCTTTGACGAAGCGGGTTTTGTTAGAAGTAGAACCAATGCAATCAAAACCTAAACCGCTCTTATCATTAACATCTTTTTGACAACTCAAAATGTTATCTAAAACGGTTTTACCTTTAGAAAACTTTGAAATTGTTAAATCGAGTTTTTCAATGGAAATGACAAGCTCATTGTTTTTAGTTTTCAATGATTCATTCTCGGTTTCTAAAACCTTGACCTTGTCATTTAAGTTAAAAGCATGAGAACTTAAAACCTTGTTTTTGCTTTTAACTTTATCGAAAGCATCTTTTAACTCTTCAAAATTTTCTAATAAATCGCAATCTAAAGAAGATGGTTTTGAAAGAGTTTTAGTAAGTCTAGAGACTTCACATTTAAGAAAATTGATCTCGGTTTGTAAAGACTCGTTTTGAATAATGAGATCATTGTTTTTATCTATCAAGTCTTCCTTTTCGTCATCTATATCACTTAAAGAGAATGACGATTTCGGAATAGACTCATTTTCATTTTTATCTCTTGTCAAGGATCTTATTTCTTCATTAAGAGAAGAATTTATCCTTTTAAGAGATTCGACCTTTTCGACAAGCTTAGGAAATTTTTTTGAATAAACATCGCACATATGAAGTAATTCATCATAAGAAAGATCATTTACCTCATCGGCTTCGCTTTCACTTTCGCTTGAAGAAGAGAGGTTTTGTTCATGGCTTTCTTCCATGGCCATATAGCACCCAAGGTGAGCGACTTCATCTTGGTCGGAGCTATCGCTAGAGCTTGAAGCGGATATCTTCTTCTTGCTTTTGCTCTTGCGATTCATGACGCAATCTCTCGCCATGTGTCCTTCCTTGCCACATGTATAGCAAACAAAATCGTTAGAATAAATTGAATTATTTGACGATTTACTTTGTGTTTGCGTTGGTCCTTTAGCTTTAGGAC
This sequence comes from Primula vulgaris, assembly GCA_963920805.1. Lineage (NCBI taxonomy): Eukaryota > Viridiplantae > Streptophyta > Magnoliopsida > Ericales > Primulaceae > Primula > Primula vulgaris. The sequence continues at coordinate 10,298,557 of OY987218.1, read as the reverse complement.
TTCCTTGACGATTCGAATGATTTGCATTGAATTTTTGTCGTCATCGGATAGCTCATTGCTTTCGTCACAAGTCGTTCCTTTGAAAGCTATCTCCCTCCTTTTTGAGATTGGCTTGTGACTATTGAGGGTGATTTCGTGAGTGAGGAGTGAACCCGTCAACGCATCAAGGGAGTAGGTATTCATGTCATGCGCCTCTTGAATTGCGGTGACCTTTGGTTCCCATTCTTTCGGTAAACTCCGAATCACCTTTGAGACCATTTTCTTAGAAGACAAACACTTACCAAGAGATGTTAATCCATTAGTAATAGTTGTAAATCTAGCAAGCATATCGGAAATAGTTTCTCCCTCGCTCATCTTAAAGAGTTCGTAGTCATGAACTAAAAGTTGGAGTTTGCAATCCTTAACTTGGTTAGTTCCCTCGTGCATAACTACTAACTTATCCCACATACCCTTAGCGGTTTTACAAGCGGAAATTTTGTTGTATTCGTTAGGAGAAACGGAACAAACAATAGCATACATCGCTTTGGTGTTCGTAGAGTAGGCTTCTAGTTGAGCGCTATCTAAGTCCTCTACGGGGATTGGGTTCTCGCTATTCTCGGATTTAGGTGCGGTATATCCTACCTTAATGGTCATCCAAAGTTTAACATTATAGCTTTGTAGGAACATACTCATCCTATCCTTCCAATATGAAAAATTTACCCCATCAAAATATGGTGGAGTATTGAGTGATGAAGTTATAGCGGAAGTGAAATTAAGAAAGTTAGCCATCGGGATTTTAACTCTTAAATCGTTAGATTCCTATATGCAAGAGCCTCGGCTCTGATACCAATTGTTGGCCCGCGTGCTAACCTTAGAGGGGGGGGGGGTGAATTAGGTTTTGGCGATTTTCGCCTAATTAAAATTCTAAGCAACTAACCACCCAACTAATGCAATTCTAAGCTTAAGCGTTATAACAAGAGTTAAAGAATTGCTAAAATTACTTAACGCAAATAAGAAAATAAGCAATAAAATAAGTTGCGTAAAGTAAAAGTAAGGGAAAAGAATTGACACCGCGATTTATAGAGGTTCGACAAACGCGCCTACGTCCTCTCCTCGGTACTACCGAGTATTTCACTAAAAATGTTCTTGCGGATATTACAAATTATATTGAGCTCAATCGACCGATTGGCTCACCCTCTACCCGGGGTTCCTACTCTTGATACAAGTGCAAGAGAACACGTCTACGAGTCTACGACTCCCCCTCAATTTATGAGTACCCGAATGAAAAACCTAGAGTTTTTAAGCTTCACTTGCTTACAAAGCCTCTACCCGTTCACTCGCTCACAATTGAGTTTATAAAACACTCGATACAAATTTAGTTACAAAAATGTAACTTCGCTCACGATTCTAATTGCTTCTTAAAAAGCTAATTGGTGAGTTGTTGATGATGATCGAGCTTGAATCTCCTTTTCTTTGATTTTCCTCTTTCTCGAATATATTCACCAAAATGGTGATTTTAGGGTTTTTATGAGAGAGGTTGAAGGATGTTAATAGATGTTGTAATTGGTGATTTAGGAGAGAGATTGGAGTGGTTTATATAACAACAAAGTCTGTTTTTCTGGGTTATGACCGTTGAAGATATAACAGCTCTTTTCCAGAATAAGCTGAAAAGCTGTTTTCGAAAACTGCAGAAAACGATCGGTCGTTTTCTACAGTCGATCGGTCGTTTTACAGAAAACGATCGGTCGTTTTTATACTGGACTCACTGGAAGAAATTGGATCAAAAACGATCGGTCGTTTTTGTCCAGTCGATCGGTCGACTGTAATCCTGGTCCCGTAAATCTTCGAATGCTCATAACTCCTTCGTTTTAGCTCCGATTTTGGTTCCGCTTGAACCTATGGCTTCGTTATCGAATGCTCTATCATTTAAAGACCTGAAATATACGTTTTCTATTTTTGGACAAGACAAGCATTATATCATCGAAATCGTAAAATCATTAAACGCATAATCAAAGTAATAATCAAAATCATTATTGAACTCTATGTTCAACAGGTATAAATTTAAATTAAATCATAACGGTCCATATTTAACACGACAATATACCGTTCAAAAGGGGAACATGACAAAAGAGGGACTCAAATTAATACTTGATTCTATATATATATTCAAATCATACTATTAATATAAGTCAACCAAGCATTTTGAGTCTGTCCAATTTTGCCCAACTTTTTCAAAAATACATTCACTCTAATATTGTAATTACTCTTAAATGTAATAACTCAATTCAAATACATAAATAACTTAAAAAATGTTATTTTTCACACATTTATACTCCAAACAAAATCGTTGTGTATTTTTTATAAGAGTAAAACATTATGTTACTATTTATATGCGATTGCTAATTAATTATATTTAATCATTCGATATTTAAATTTAAAAAAAATATATCAAACTTATTTGTCGGAATCATATCTATGTCACTACGTATCGCATACGCAATGCGTGTGCAACGATTACTACTATATATATATACTATTATTTTATGTCAACACGTCATATGAAGTATTAAAACAAGTATTTACAAAAAAAACCTCTTCAATTACATAAATTGCAAATAAAATAAATACTAAATAAAACTGATATTTTACGTTAACCGTCATCCCACTTTCAAATTCATTTGTCTATTTTAGGTTTTTCTCATTTTCTCTCTCCTCTTCTCTCCTATCTCTTCAATTTTTTTACTATTCCAGATATGAAATCTTACTTTTTTTTTCAATAATATTATTGTTATTAATTTATGTGATTTCAATTTTATGGTTGTCAAGTTTATATTCGATTTAATTAGTATATATGAATATAGGTTACCGTCAGACCAACGCATCGCGTGGCCATGTTCGCTAGTGTGTGTGTATATATATATATATAGACAGACCAAGAGGTGAAACAGTAAACGCAATACGTTTTGGAAGTATGAAAGGACATACCGTAGATTGATTAAGCATGACATGGTAATTCAAGCGACACGAAATTAAATTTTTACAGTGGCAACGTTTCACTATGAAAACAAAAAATGTAATCTTGAAAGTTGCAATACTAATATAGTCACGTCAATTTAAGTATCTATTTAAAGAAATTAAGATGATTTTATTTCCTAAAAACTTCCCGGATAAGATTTCAAGAAGAAAATTAAAATAAAATTGATTAATCAAATAAGAAAGGATTATATAGAAATAAATAAATAAAATACATCATCCTTAGCAACTATTAAAACCCAAGAAGTCGAGCCTTCGTTAGTCGGTTTAGCCTGAGAAGGTTTTGGATACTTCACTCTCTTTCGAAGATGATAAATTTTAAGTTTAATTTCTAGTTTGTCAAGACGGAGTTTCATAACCCTATCTTTTAAATTAGAGTTTTCCTCTGAAAGGGAGTCAACCTTTAGTGTTAGACTATATAGAAAACCTAGAAGGGGATGAATAACGTGCAGAGTCTTTTTTGAGCTGTCGAAACACTCATTTGAGTCTTCAAATTGTTTAAACGAGGACCTGGTTAAAAACCAGTCCACGTCATATCTTATTTTTATTTTATTTTTTTAATTAATTCCACTCAATTTCATTACAAAATAAATAAATTTACCCACTCTATCACACTATTAATTAATACATTCATCTGCTTTTTTTTCCATTCAAACTAAATACAAAATTAAAATATTTTATAATCATAATATTATATCAAGTTAACACTTTCAATTAATTTATATTTTGCACTTTTTTATTTATTAATTTTTGCTTGATTTGAAATGTAAATAGTTTCGTGTTAACTTGATATAATATTTTAAAATATTTAATCGGATGTAGAATGAATTGGTGTTAGAGTTATTTATTTTGTAATGAAATGAAGTTGAAATCACGAACATACTATTTGAAATCAAATCAACCAAGAATTTAAAAAATCACGGACGTAATATTTGAAATCACGGAAGAAAATAATGACGGGTATGGTTTTTGGAAACAATTTAATTATTTACTCGAAAGTAACAAAATTAATAAATAAAAAAATGCAAAATATAAATTACTTGAAAGTGTTAACTTGATATAATATTTTAAAATATTTACTCGGAGTTAGAATGAATTGATGTTAGGGTTATTTATTTTGTAATGGAATGGAGTTGAAATGACGGACTACTATTTGAAATCAAGCACGAATTTAAAAAATCACGCACATACTATTTGAAATCACGGAAGAAAATAATGACGTGTATGGTTTTTGAAAACAATTTAATTATTTACTCGGAAGTAACAAAATTAATAAATAAAAAAGTGCAAAATATAAATTATTTGAAAGTGTTAATTTGATATAATATTATGATTATAATATTTTAATTTTGTATTTAGTTTGAATGGAAAAAAAAACAGAGCAATGTATTAATTAATAGTGTGATAGAGTGAGTAAATTTATTTATTTTGTAGATAAATGAAGTGTAATGAGATATAATGAAGTGGTGTTACAGTTGTTTATTTTGTAATGAAATTGAGTAAAATTAATTAAAAAAATAAATAAAAATAAGATTTGACGTGGACCTGGTTTTTAACGAGATCATCGTTTTGAGCAATTTGGAGCCTCAAATGAGTGATTCCACAGCTCAAAAAACTCTGCCATGAATAACCCCAACTTTATTTGTGAAAAAGTTACGAATGAAGGCACTTCTTGTTTGAAACCCTCTTATCGGTCAAAGTAAGACCCTAGTTTGTCCATTTAAGCTGAGAAAGATGGTGCAACACTTAACCATTGTTTCAAAAAGGTAAAAAGAGGTTAATAAATCAACATGACCAGGATCAAAATTCAGCCCTAAGACATGGTTGTTTGGAGGACTTTCGGTCAAAGTGGCAACATGAAGATGAGCAACATTTTCATAGATTTCGCGATAAAATATATTTGAAGATGATTTGATCGCTCAAGTGACCGTCATAATCAAAGAATTTATGAAAGGGCAAAAAGGGCGAATAGAATGTAATATGGAGAGAGAAAGAGAAAGATAAGGATAAAACCTAAAAAGATATATGAAAGTGGATCTATTGATCTAATAGCTTTAAGCGTCGTGGGCTAAGAAAGACAGTTTATCTGCTCGAGAAACAACTTTAACATTGATTGGCAACCAAATGAGTGGGACATTGGTTACACTCAATAATTCTTGGGTACCATAAATGAGGGAAATAAAAGATATAAGACCCAATAATATTATTAAAAAAAGGTTTAAACTAAAAATGAGTCAAAAACATGGACGATTGTGCTAATAAACAACCAATGGGACGGATACGCTTCGTTAGAAGAATCGAATGACAGATAAGTGGGGCAATTTCAAATAATAAAGAGATTTGGAGTCAAAAGAAAAGAAATTCAACAAAAAGATCAAACACATTTATCCAGCATTCATATTTATCCAGTATATTTATCCTTATTTATTTTCAATTATTCCAGTTATTTCAATTCGTAGGAGTAGTTATTAGCAGCTATATTTCGTGTGTCGAGTTCGTATCCTTTGTAATCCAGACATTTCCAGAAGATTAATATAACTTTTACAGTTATTGTGATCCCTCAATTCTCTATATAATCATAGAAAAGTTTTTAACTGACACATATCCGCGGATTGAATTAAACTTGGTGAGTAACGTTGGGTTTGACATTTGCAGTATTATAAGTTTGTAAATTCCCTAGTAACACTGTGTTTCCCTTTCATAAAATCTTCGAGGGGGGTTATCGTTCCAAAATTAAAGCTTGACAAAATTAGATTAGTAGGAAGAACATCATTTCAGTGTGCAGATACTTTCTTTAATCTTGTTCTGAAGATAATTATTTTGGCAGTAAAAATCTTAACTCACCCATATTAAGAAAAAATAATCAATACAAGTTTACTGTTTTCTATTAAATCATTTAGAACCTTAATTTTGCAACACTACTTACAAAATTCACAATAAAATTGAATGCGAAATTCACAACAAATGTCTGCTAAATGATGCCAAATTAACCAGATCCTATTACAATTTGATAACACAGAACACTAAGACCTGAATAAATAGATAACGACATGAGTATAGCGATGAAATAAAGCACTCCTGGCATGGTTGGCTGCATCTTTGAAGTAAACACCAAAAACTAGGACTATATCATATTAAAAAAAATAATAGATTTCCAAGCCAAAAACAGAAAAGAAAGCTTTAAGTTGGTCAACCGGATGAACTGCAGTTTTACAATTAAATGAAATAATGAATTTCAAAAGCTGTAACCAAAGAAAACCTTGATCCACCTCATGCTCTTCCTAAATGATCCTTTCACCTTGCCTTCAACAGTGTAAACTTTATAGCTAGCAACCCTTTTTTCCCGTTGAAACTCGGGATCGTTCAACCCCCACGGCTTCGAAGAAGATCCACCCATGCTTTTGCCTCTCTTCAAAGTCAGATCAATATTTACATGGTTATGTTCATTATATGGAGATACATATGATACACTATAAGACCTCATATCATAAGGGTTTGGATTTTGCTTGTGCTCATAGTACCTCTCAATTTGCATTCCATCTTTATATGAACTTGGTCTGTTATCTCCCATGAGAGTTAAATGTTTTTATCAAGTTTTTGGGAGTGGAGGAGATAAATTTGTACCAGCTGGGAAAATGGAAAATTTTAAAAGTTGTATGTCAACAATGTAAGTGGTATACGTTAAATTAAAATAATGTTTGATTTAATGGGAGTTAAAATTTATCACAAATCTGTCATTAATTTAAAAATCTGTAACAAATTTATCGCAAATTGACTAAACTGTCACAAAGTCGTCATAAAACCGTCGCCAATAAGCTCATAACAAAAAATACCGTCACTAATCCCGTCACGATTTTGGTATTTTGTTTTGTAGTGGTACTTACTTCTACCTCACATATGGCCTATGAGTGAACTCTCTTATTCTTTCGACTCACATATGGCCTATGAGTGGACTCTCTTATTCTGTAATATAATATGTGTTATTAGTTATAAATTTTTATTAAATTAAAATATAATATAATTAGTTATATACCATATATAATACTAATTGCATTCTGTATAAACAAGCATTATATAAATAGAAACCACGATATACTATTAATATTATATCATCTCTTATCATGGAAACAACGATCAAAAGTAAAAAACTGATTTTTATGCTATTGTTAGTCAAAGAAAGAAAGACTATATTGTCGATCTCTATTTTAAATTAAAGCAAAACTTAAATGATTGACAAAGTCCAAGAATAATCATTCATTCTCACTTGTGCGATTTAATGTATTTAATGTGCGATTTAACAACATACTAGTATATACCCATTACATTTTGCGTTCATATTTATTATAATTATAAAATAGAAAAAATTATGAAAATATACATATTATTATTAATTAATTATGAAAAAATACATATCATAAATCTGTTTTAATTAAGTCTACTACAGATACTACTACATATGTTATATGATGCTACATATTTTTACTCTTAGTTTTTAAATTTGATGATGCATGATGTTATATTACATGTATCAAATGATAAACAAGATTTGACAATTTGGATTTTTAGAAATTAAATACGTTTTTATTTACTAATAAATTATTCTTCGTATAAAATATCTCCTTGTACTAGATTTGAAATTACTAAATGAATACGAACATGTGTATTAAGGCCTTTCTTGGTTGCAGCTTTCAATTATTCTTATTTTTATTGATCGTAATGAAGTTGGTTGACAAGTTTAAATTGAACTTTTTAGTTGATTTTGGCTTGAAAAAACTACGTATACTATAAGCTGAATGAATTCACCTTCTTATCACTCACAATTCACATATCCAACTTATTTTCTTACAAGTTGTATAAAATCAAACAATCCCTAAGTTTCATAGCTATATGTCTATTGCCTCCCTCTCAAAAGAAAAAGGGATTTGCTATCATCATTCATTAACCTAATGTTAATAAATTATTCAAAGTCCAAACGGGTATATTAATTAAGTGTCGGACAAAGTTGTGTAACGACATAACGTGCTTATGTACACTTCAGATGGGCCGCATATTATTATTTTGAACAACTTCAAAATGTACACCATGCATTATCACAAATAGGAAATGTAACAACTTCAAAGTTGGTGTTTTAATGAAAGTTATAGCTATATATAAAATGGTAGACATTGATTTATAGTTTTAATCGCTAGTTTGTGTATCATGCATGTATTGTAAAAGTTTACGTTGATATTGTTTGATTTTTAATTACTGCAATAATATAACTTCGTATAATTTATGCTAATACTACCTTCAAGCTTTTAATTATTACTTTTTCTGTATAGAAAGTGACCAAACAGTTTAAGTTTGTAATAGTTGTGTGTACACTAAAATCTAAGTTTATCTATAGTAAAATTACCTCTAAAATGTAATAATTTTGAAACAAATAAGTTTCAAAAAAAATAAAATCTTGACTAGTTGACTAATTTAGGATTACTGTTTTTTCGCTTTGTTTCGTAATTAGACTCTTTTCAAGGCAGCCTAATAATAAAAAAAATTGTGTGTTTTGAGTTGTTTAAATTTATTTAAGGTTGATTATATTAAAGTCGATAAATTCACTCTTTTGCTTATTTTTTGTTGGAAAGATTAATTTTGAATAACCTTTTCGTGTATTTTTTGGTAAATTTTTCATTAGACTCTATCTTTTCCATACAGTTTGCGATCACACCGTAATTATTTATTTTCCATCACCAATATTGTCTGTTTTTGCACAATTTCGTTTTCCTTTATTGGGTCGCACTGATTTAAAACGGTGTTGATGATAACAGGAATGACACTTTACCTTATATACCATATAGATTCTCATATATCTATGTGATTTGTGATATCTCACTTCTCTTTATAACGATATTTTCCTATGAAAATCCGGATTGTTACATTATTTTTCCCTCAGACACGACGTTCTCGTTGAGCACGTCGCTCTTCAGGGTTGTCAATGCCCACATCGGCTAGATAGCGGCACTGATACCAATTATAACGATTCGGTTCTCCGATCAGACCGCCACCATATGCTTCATACCGCCAATACTGTCCGCTCTCTGACAAGACCGCCACCATCTGCTTTCTACCACTAATATTGTCCTCTTTGGCCGAATTTTGTCATTTTATTGGCCGTACGACTTTAAAAGACATTGGTGATAAGAATGAGGATACTGCTAAGTTATATATCATATATGTACTCACATATATAGATGATGTGTGATAGCTCCTTTTTTTTTATCACGGTATTTTTTTACGAAAATTCAGTCGTTACAGTCTAATGAACTCAGTTGTGTATTTTGAGTCAATTTCTTATTTTGTGATCATTAAACACCTTTTATTCCTTTGTTTTCCCCCTCATAAGATTGATTATTAATAAAAAAAAATTGTGTTCTTTTTTTTTGTCCGTATTTCTAATCACTTTTGGATGCATTTCATGTTCATTGATTTGTTTCTAAATAAAAGTTGGTGTATTTTGTGTTTATTAAATTGAGAAATTGTGTGTTTTAGATTGTTACTTTATCAGACTGTTCATTAGAGTATTTTAAATCATTTTTTTACCTCTTTTTTTTTTTTTGTAGTTTTGTGAATTGTATATTTTTTGAGTTTTCTTTTAATTTTTTATGAGTCAACGCCAGTCAATTCTTGTCCATGATGGTCAACATTGCTTTTTCGTAATTTTGTTTTTTTCAATTTCATTTTTCAAATTTTATATTTTTGGTCTACAACGGGTCAATTTTTGTCAATGGTGGTTATTTTCGATCTTTGGCATTTTTCTGCTGTTTTTAGTTTTCTTTTGTTTTATTTCGTCAAGGTTGGTTATGGGCCTATGGCTGTGGGGTTTGATGAGAATCTTAGAAATAGGGGTCGGAAAAAATCCTCAAACCCAATCCGTGCGTGATGGGACAGGTTAAGTGTTAAATAAAAGGTTGAGTTAAAATTAAGGTTTTCAAACCATGGATTAATCCATACTAACCCGTAATATATATATATATATATATTTATAATTATAAATATGTATATTTATATTTATACATAAATTGTGTGTATTTCAAGATATCAATATTTCATTTTTGTTATATTTAAGTTTTGTTATTTGTTCGCGAATGTTCTTAACATATTTTGATTGGTTTAATTTATATTTCTATTAGAAAAATTCAATTTATTTTAAATTTTAGGTTAATTATGCAAACTATGAAAAATAAATTAACAAAATTAAAATTTAAGAATCAATTTTAACGCAATCCGTCCCAACCTACAATTTATTTTGCGGGTTGGGTTGGAGTTTTAATTATAACGGAGTTGGTTGAGTTGAGTTGACATTTAAATTTTATCAATCCGCTCCAATCCGATTTATTATCTCAATTCGCTTACGTACTCATCCTTACCCAACCTATTCTTGTTAACTCAAATATTCATGATCCGCCTAGAGAAATGCATATTCTTTTTTTGTTTATCAATATGACATGACCAAGATTGTCATGAAACCTTTTTGGCTTTTGCCTTTAATTAGTTTCCCTTTTATAAAAGTTTCAAAAAGGATTTCCATTACAAAAAGAATGCTTGACAAAATTAATTAGTAGGAAAGATCATCATTTCATTTTGCAGATACTTTCTCAAGTCTTGTTCTGGAGATAATTATTCGGGCGGTAAAAATCTTAAACTCACCCATCAATACTAGTGAGGGAGAGTTATAAGCAGGTGAGTAACTAGGTACGAAACACCCCCATGTTGCGAAAGCAGCTAAATATTACCTCATATTTTGATGAAAATGTAAAGATTATAACCTTTAAGTATCTTTATAATTAAAAATAGTTCACATACGGAATTCTACCTCAACTCACATCAACATTCTATTTCCGCCGCTGGCTATAAAGAAAATCTATACAAGCTTACTGTTTTCAATAAGGTTGAATGCAATATTCACAACAAATGTCTGCTAAATGATGCCAAATCAACCAGCATCCTATTACAATTTGATAAGTACAAATTAAACACTAGCTAAAACCTGAATAAAGAGATAACAACATGAGTATATCGATTAAATAAAGAGTCACCACATATAAATCAATCCTTTGAAAATCATGTTTGGCTGCATCTTTGAAGTAAAAACTAAAAACTACGACTATCATATTAAAAAAAAAAAAAAACAAGCCGAGAACAGAAAAAGTAAGCTTTAAGTAAGTCAACCAGATGAACTGCAGTTTACAATTAAAAGAAACATTGAATTTCAAAAGTTGTAACCAAAGAAAACCTTGATCCACCTCATGCTCTTCCTAAATGATCTTTTCACCTTGCCTTCAACAGTGTAAACTTTATAGCTAGCAACCCTTTTTTTCCGTTGAAACTCGGGATCGTTCAAACCCCACGGCTTCGAAGAAGATCTACCTATGCTTTTGCCTCTCTTCAAAGTCAGGTCGTTGACATGGTTATGTTCATTATATGGTGATACATATGATACACTATATGACCTCATATCATAAGGGTTTGGATTTCGTTTGTGCTCGTAGTACCTCTCAATTTGCATCCCATCACTATATGAACTTGGCCTGTTATCTCCCATGAGGGTTAAAAATGTTTTAATCAAGTGTTTGGGAATGGAGGAGATAAATTTGTACTAGCTTGGAAAATGGAAATTTTAAAAGATGTATGTGATCAATAATGTCAGTATGTGGTATATATGTATGTACACTTCTACATCACATATAGCATATGGGTAGACTATCTTATTCTTCACGTTATTTGACGGATTAAATATGCGTTTCGTATAACATTATACTCTTGTTTGAATTATAAATGAAAAACTGATTTTTATGCTGTTAATTGGTACAGTCAGACAGGAAAAAAAAGACTACATGTCGATCCCACTTTTAAATTAAAGCAAACTTAAATGATTGACAAAGTCCAAGAATAATCATTCATTCTCAGTTATGCGATTTAATGTGTCAGATGAGCTGCCCTTTGACTAATGTAACAACATACTAGTATATACCTACTACAACATGCTTTTGCATCAATATATATTATAATATACAACTCCTTGTGATAGATTTTGAAATTATTCCATGAATACGGACATTTGTTACAGTTGGTTGACAAGTTTAAATTGAACTTTTTCGTTGGTTTTGGCTTGAAAAAACTACATACTGTAAGCTGAATGAATTCACCTTCTTATCACTCACTATTCAAATATCCAACTTATTTTCTTACAAGCTGTATAATCAAACAATCCCTAAGTTTTATAGCTATATGTGTATAGCCTCCCTCTCAAAAGAATTAAGGGATTTGCTACCATCATTCAATATTAACCTAATGTCAATAAATATTTCGAAGTCCAAAAGGGTTTATTAATCAAGTGTAGGACAAAGTTGTAACGTGCTTGTGTGTATACCTGTGTATACACTTCATATGGGCATGTGTATACTCTTGAACAAAAATTATATATACTTCAAAGTGTACACTATGCACCATCACATAGATGGGAAATGTAACAACATCAAAGTTGGTGTTTTAATGAAAGTTTATACTCAAGTTGTACCACAACTGTTACTTTTAAATATTATGCGGGTTAAGTTGTATATATTTTATTTGATTTGATAATAAACAATCCCATGTAAAAATTAATAATATAAAATATCGGCCCTCCTAGTTCCGTCACAGCATGTAATACACTTTTTGTTGTAGTAAATGTGCGACATTTTGACATCTTTTCTTTGGAGATGTGTAATGGAAAATTTGGGAAACTTGGTTGACTTATCCTATATCTCGTTAAATATGGAATTTAATTGCTATTTGATTTTTATCGCAATTTCAAAGAAAAGTTGGAGGTTGAGCACATTCATGATTCATGTTATGTATATCATTTATCTTAAACTGGTGGCTGGTGAGCCACCAACTTGACATAGTTCACTACGAAACATTTGCAAACAATTAGTTTTATTTTTTTATTTTGTCTACATTTTATCTCATACACATCAAAACTAAAGGAGATCAATTGCAACTTGCTCTAACATATTTTACTTCAGAGTAGGGATTTGATAATGACTTCAAACAATTTATAATTTTGACGTTCCCATCTATCATGGTTTTTTAAAATATAATTACTTTCTTGTAGAAGTAGAAAATGCACGAGTCAACAATGTATTACGTTCTCAACAAAAAAACAAAAACAAAAAAAACAATGTGCTACTTCAACTTGGAAATATGAAAAGGATGGGTCTCTGCTATCACATTTTACTTGTAAAAATATGAAACCAAAGTTAGAACCATAAAATATTGAAAACGCATTGTTTCCCGTTCCAAATTCCAGCACATTGTCTTTAGTTTGTTGTTGCGGAGGAGGGTAAACAAACTAAAGACAGTGTGCTGGAATTTGGAAAACCTTGCCGCGGACGGCAGATCTAGGGTTTCGCTAGATTGGGGGTAAGAACAGAGAAGATGGGAAGTCAATGTGTTGTTTTTTCAAGTACAGAGAACTACCATCTATTTAGAAGTTTGGTCGAATTTCGTTTTGGTCCCTGCAGTTTGTTTTGATGCTGCGACAACCATATAAGTTTTTTCTATAATTATGTTTAAGTCTTTGTTTTGAACACTTGTAATCTTTTGTGGGGTTTTTCATCCACTTTTATTTTAAAATCAATAAAAAATAAAGAGTGAGTTTTTTCCATCATTAATTAAAAAAAAAATGCCTGAAATGAAAAAGTGAGAAACACCGACACATGAAACGAGATTTCGAAAAACACAAGACTTACCGGTCTACAAGAATGTGCGACTCTTAACTAATCGATGGTAAATAAGAAAATGTTTCATTATTGAGAAAACAAGGCACCTCTCAAGAACATAGGCTCCAATGCCCTCTTTGTATTTAATGTTTTTTTTGTCTCTCACAACCCTACTAGATGAATACAATTAGTAAGCTACTCATATATAGTCATAGACTGCAAATATACCAATATTTTCAGGTGTACCAGTCTCCAATTTTTTCGCTCGTTCAATATTGGTGAAGTTGCTATACCATTTTGGTTTTTTACAACTACATAACGGTTTCAGAATTGCAGAAAATTTACTAATTTGTTGATTGATGTCTCAATTTTATCAATCTAAGTATTCAGTTTTTATGAAGTATAATAGCAGGGAGAAACCACGTGAATGCTTCAAATTCTTAATTTATGACGGTCCTCATAGTACAATGGACCAAAATGACCAGAAATTGTAACTCGGAACATTTTTTTTCTCTCAAAAACTATAATTCTCATATAAATCACTCAAAAACTCACCTCAAACATATTACTCTCACGGTCTCACGACTCTCACCTGCTACCACGGGTATCACCAAGCACCACTTACCCACTGTCGGCAGAGTTCCTCCATAGCTCCGACAAGCTTATCAGAACTCTAGTGAGGGTTCGGAGAACTCGAACCAGACTCTGAAAGGTTGTATACTTGTACATAGTTTCGACGGGGTGCCCGAAACTCCTAAAATCTATCCACGGGTTCATCGGTGTGCCTAAAGCTCAGCCGTGCTGCCGAGAGCTCCGCCGATGCTCCAACTAGGCTTTGATGGCCGTCTGCAGCTCCGACGGGTTGTCCGTAGCTCCTACAGGTAGCCTAAAGCCTCGGCACGCTGTCAAGAGATTCACCAGGCCGCTGGAAGCTCAACCGAGGTTCCAATGAGGCTCCGACAGACTGTTATAGCTTCGATAGGCATTAAAGAGCTTCATTTTTTTTGGCAAGTAGGCTCCTTTATTGCATAGCCAAAGTGACAATATTCAACATGGAACAACAACCTCCATGTGTGCTTAACAACAAAAACTGTTAAGAGAAATGAAAACATAAGCATAATAATATAAGTCTAAAGAGCAGCAAATAAAGGACAAAAAAGCTACCCCCATTAAATTTTTAAAACATTCTCAATCCCAACATGAGTTTGGTTCGATGGCCCTAATCTTACTCTTTGTACCCCTATCCTTATGACTCCCTCACTCCTAGATGAATGCGATTTTAAGACTAGGGCTCAAAAACAAACTCACATTGCGGAAAGAATACTAGAAAAACCCATGAGTTGCAGGCAAAAAAAAAAAAAAACCTTTATTTGCCACATAAAACAACCAATTGTACATAAACTTGAGACCAAGTCTCATATTGCAAAACCAGCAAAATAGACACAAAGGTAAACCCTGTAACAGCCGCCGCAACTTCTAATTCATTATAAACTTTGCTCCTCAAGACTTCTTGAGAGACTAAATCTTCTTTTCTTTGTACTTCACCTGTTCACCATAGATTACCCGGCCATAATACCACACCTCAGCTACGCATCATAGGCTATCACAAATTGTAAACTTTACCTCTAAGACAAGGAGTTTCTTGGGTGTCCAACTGATAAACGCTATAGACTTTCCTTGGCAACTCCAATGCAGATGCATAGAAAATATTTGCACCTTCAGCACCTAATTTAGCAACAGCATCAGCCACCTGATTCTGCTTTCTGTAGACATGAGTAAAATTAGGCATTAAAGAGCTTTAACAGGCAGGAGAGAGCTCTACCTACCTGGAACATCGTATAATATTTCGACTAATCTAAAAAAAAGTTATAAAAATAAAAAGCGATAGTAATCTTTCCAACGCTCGTGGTAGCTTTAGAAAGCACACAAAATAAAATTGACAATCTTCTTTTTTAGGATTCTGAATCAACAACTCGAATAAGCCTTGATAAACATTACATATTTCATGGGGCTATGATGCAAAACGTTTCACAGTTGCGGGTAGTTTGGGGTTATGCTCACATATACAATTAAGTGGGAACTATCATAAAGTTCTCAAAAAATTTGGCAAAATCAACTTTTTTTTATGTGTTTCCGGAAATTTTCAAAATTTGGCATTACAGTCTTTCCCATGTTATGAAAAAAAAAACCTGAAATATAAAAATGACATATATAATATCAGGCATCTCATTTGAATGTCATGAACATTAAAACTTTATACGTAAGCGCGATCAAGACATAAGGTATCATGAGCTTACGACTAAACTTGTATATAGGTTTACAGGAATTTGATACCTGACTATCTACTTGACGAAGATAACTAACATTTTTATTGTTTCAATATAACAATCCCACTGGATAATTATAATCTTATGAGCAAACGGGCAAGGAAGATCTTAGGTTACAAGTAGATGTTATTTATGAACATAAGCAAGGAAATTAACAAATAACGGTCAAGGACCCACCGGTACTAAAATTTCCATATTTACACAAAATAACAAGTTAAGTCTTTTTCTAAGTAGAATCATGGTCTAGACCGGTGTTTTAAAAAGCTACGCAACGTTGCGATATAGTAGTTTTTTTAAAAAAAACGCAACGCTAAAACGCAATTTGGCGGTAGAGCGAAAAAATCGCGTTATTGGGTCTAAAAGCCCAAAAAATGTGATATTTTGAACCGAAATCTTAACCACCGAGTATTTAAAAAACAAACAAAAAAATAGTATTGCACTACGTCGTTTTGGTTTGAAATGTTTTTTTCTTTTGTAAACACTAAAATCAATTTCCTAACAGTATTAGACAAAAAACAGATATTTTCACTTCCTCTCTATTTTTAATCCACTGCCACCCAACCCCGATGTCCACCGCCTCCGAATGGAGGTCAATCATGAAAGAGTCTGTCATTTATCTTATTAATTAAGATCAGCTAAATGAGTTATAGATTCAAGTCTGAATATTTGCTAATTATTATTTATTTTTATCTAGAAACATAGTATATTATAGATTTCGATTTTGGATTATGGGTTTTTATCTTATTTAGGAAAAGAATGAATAAATTTATACGTATGTGTTTGTTTACAACTAAATCATACTTAAAGTTAATGTATTTCAAGAGCTTTTATCTTGTTTTATAGCGAGCAAGATACATAAAATGAGTTATTTTTCTTTTAAGTGGGCTGTTAGGATACCGAAAGTAGAGAATTGCAAATATTTTGTTTGCAAATTTTATAATTAAAGAATGACTTGTGATCAAATTAGTTGTATTGGATTATGTATTTGTTTAATTATAACGGTCTACACATTATATTGTATTTAACTATTTAAGTATTAATATAATTAAAATAAATATATGATTACCTAGTACTCGTGTATTGTTATATTAATAGAGAGGAAAATACTCTATAAAACACTTAGTTGCTATACTATTTGCGTTTTTAGCCTATCTTTCGAAAAAACGATATGATAACGATAACGCTATTTAAAATAGTGGTCTAGACTCTCAAGATCATTGCCACCGGAATCTATAACTTCAATATTCCCCTTTTTAAGATGAATGTTTTATCATATCCCCCGTTGTGTCCGCAACGATAAATTGCTATCTTCTGCATTTTCAATAAAAATTTGTTGATATTTGGATTTTTATAAACATTAGACTAAGAGAGTATAGATTCCAAACAATAAGGAACACAAGAAAAGTGACCTTCATAATTATTTGGATTTTTTTGCATATGAAGCAAGTCACGAAAAGTTAGGCACAATGAAATATTACTACATTTTTTCCATTATGGAGGCGTGAGAAATGCACTTAGAAAAAATAAATCACAAAACTCCAACCCAAACACACAATTAGTGCATCCCTATCTCCCTTCATGCCAAACTTTTTCTTACTTTTCAACTTCAAAGTATTCATACCAAAGGAAAGACAAAAGAATCAACACTAGCACCACATATATGAACCCACTAATCCAATGTTCAGAAAACAACCACCAAATGGCCTTCAACAATACCAAGCCAAAGAAGCCAATACTCTCATTCCAATCAAGTTTATGCACTACCCTTTTCTTTATCGTCCTGTTTACCATCCCGGCCCTCCTCCTCCTACACGCGCCAACCGCCTCTATTTGCACCTCGGTGACAGCACAGGTCTCTACGACTTGGTTTGGTGACCTCAGGTCGGCTCAGTTTTCTTGGAACCGCCTTGTTTTTTCTGGAAACCGTCCGCCTCAAGATAGACTAAGGATCGCTGTATTTTCTAGAAAATGGCCTGCAGGGTCAATACCTGGTGGAATGGAGCGCCACGCACATACACTCCACACCACTTTGGCTCATCGGGGACATGACGTCCATATTTTTACATCACCACTAAGTGACAACAAGAACCCAACTTCTTCAAGCGGCGTGAGTATTAATCCAGGTTGTTAAATACTTAAAAATTAGAGAGAGAAAGAAAGAAAAAAAGAGCAAAAAATTAGTGATATTGTGTTCGGTTTGATTCGAATATACATAACTATACTCCTTACATAGAGAAAGTCATAACCTATCAATTTCATGAAACTAATCTTAAATTCATAATCAATCTTTTCATCCTAGTATAAGTAATTTTTTTCTTATACAATCTTATATTCCGATTCAGAAGAAACCTCCTCACCTACTATCCATTGCCATGAGGGTGAACCAGGGAAGTGGAGGTACAACAAGGCTTGGGAACTATTTGAGGAAGAGAATAGAGTCGACCCTTTCCATGTGGTCCACTCAGAGAGCGTGGCGCTCCCACATCCTCTGGCACGAAAGCTGCCCAATCTGGCAGTGTCATGGCATGGAATTGCGTATGAGAGCTTGCAATCGACAATTTTTCAGGATTTAACACGCCCGTTGAAAGAGCCGATCTCACCAGCGTATAACTTAAGCTTGCAGGGTGTGATTCCCAAGTTGTTGAGTGAGATTCGATTTTTTAAGAACTATCAACACCATGTTGCTATAAGTGACAGTTGTGGGGAAATATTGAGAGATGTGTACCAAATTCCTCGTAAAAGGGTTCATGTGATTGTTAATGGTGTCAATGAGGAGGATTTCAGAGAAGATTCAGGGTTGGGGCATGAGTTCAGGTTGGTAGCTTTTACTACTTTGTTTTCACTTTTCCATAAAACAGTCATACTTGGGACATGTTCCGCATACAGAATCAAACATAGTTATTCTTCTTAAGACTTTTACTTTTCTTGCCAGAAAACAAAACAAAGAATCTACAGGGTTAATATGACCAACCACTTACTTAGACAGTTGATTACAGAAAACAAAATAACATGACATCAAAAGTTGCAACCAATCTAGCCTTTTTCACTTATCAGTGATGGATAATCGGGGTAGAACATTAGCAATGCACAGTATCATCGAAATTGATGGTGCACCGTTGATCTGGTCTTAACTCTCAAGGTTTTCCTTAGAACCAGAGAAGGCCTGGATTATACTGGTTCTACAAAAGAATAATAATGAAGTTATTGCGTAAAATGTGAAAGCTAGAATAACTCTGTGGGCAAGTGAATCAATTGTTACATGTTGTCTTGTTTCAAAACCATACTTGCATGTATATTCTGTTCAATGGGCCTTTCATACTCGATCCTGCGTAATAGATAGGCTCTAGAAAATCTATAACTACCTTCATAATTAATAGTTGAAACTTATCAGAATTTGTACTAGACATGCTTAACTATTGGTACGCTTTAATAATTCACAATTTTATAAAACATTGCTCAGCTTTCCAGGGCAATCAAAACTCAAAAGGCATTGCAGAAACTTGTCATGGTATTGTAGTGACATTTGAAAACTGAAGTTTTCCAGAAAATAAGAGTAAACTACGTTATTCAATCTATTTATCAGTAAGGGTATATTAATTTTGATCTAATAATAACTCACACATTCCCCTCAATTTGGGACCATAAACACAGGCTAAAAATCGGTGTCCCTGCAAATGCAAGTTTGGTTCTGGGAATCGCAGGTAGACTAGTTAAAGACAAAGGCCACCCTTTACTCTACGAAGCCTTCTCAATTCTCAAAGCCAAGTACCCAAATGTCTATTTGATTATAGCCGGTACAGGCCCATGGCAACAACGGTACAAGGAATTAGGCCCCCAAGTCAAAGTGCTGGGATCGATGAACCCCTCTCAATTGCGAGCCTTTTACAATGCAATAGACATATTTGTGAACCCAACTTTGAGGCCACAAGGTCTCGATCTTACTCTCATGGAGGCTATGATGATTGGAAAACCGGTCATGGCCCCTCGATTTCCTAGTATCAAAGGTACCCAAAAGTAACTCTTGTATCCTACCCTGCTATATATTATCGCATAGTATAAAAAGAAAAAGGGCACACCTGGTGCTAAAGCTTCGGGTCGCGTGGTAATACAGATAAAGAAATTAGCGGAGTTAATTTTTCGGAGTTTGAGCTTGCCTACAGCTATAGGTATACTATATGTTATAGCTCTGGAAATGGGCTTAATGGGGGTTTTAAAACTTTTTCTATAGATAATCAGGCTCAAGTAACTACCTCTATATTTGCTTCATAAGTAAATTACGCAGTCAAATATGTGTGAAAAAGGTGCAGAAACTGAAAAATAAAAAGTTTAACAGGGTATGCACAGATAGTTTGAATTTCTGTTAAAGATTCAGAGGTGGTTTCTAACTGAATTTTCTAAATTATGTATTTAGAAAAAAAATTACACTAGTTTGACTAGTGATCTTACCTAGCTACACTTAAATACCTCTCTTTATCATCGATATCAACTCTCCAACACTAACAAGCAGATAACAATATGATTAGATTTTTTTTAGATTCCTCGTTTTAATTATTTAAGTACCCTCCAAATGTTTACTCAATTTCCTCCTTTTTGTTCTTGAAAGGTACTATTCTTGTGGATGATGAATTTGGTTTCATGTTTGCACCAAATGTGGAGTCATTGGTGGAGTCATTGGAATTGGTGGTGACAGAAGGTTCGAGAAGACTTAGACAGAGGGGAAAGGCATGCCAAGCTTACGCAACCTCCATGTTTACTGCTACTAAAATGGCTTTAGCTTATGAGAGGCTATTTTTGTGTATAAAAAATGAAACTTTTTGCGCATATCCTTAGGCAGAATCTTCTTCTAAACATTTCATTTTTCGAGATATATACATAATTCTTTGTTTTGAGAACTTTTCATAAATTAAGGCGGATCAGACTTAAATAAGGACCCGAGCTGGTAAGGCAGGGTTGCTAAAGAAACATTTCCTGCAGGTTGCATGCTATGCCAAATCAAATAACACTGCCAATATATTCGTAATTTACGGGTTCAAATTGTTAAGCTAAGGGTGCAATATGTTTTTTTTATCAATTTGGCTATATTTTAAAAATGGTGAACTTACAGAATGAGGTTCACCAAAAGAAAAACTTGCAAAATGAGTAGCTATAATTTATATGGAGAGCCAATATAGGTGCAGTGTAAGTAAACTAGATGTGGAAGGAGAAGCTAACCTTCACATGTAGTTCTTAATATTCTGCTAAAAAATGATCTGCCTAAATGTAAACACGATACTTAAATAGTAGTATCATAGAATAGCAAGATGAGCGATTTATTTTTATTATTAATTCCCCCAACATAAGAGGAGCGAGTCAATTTATGGCTAGAGTCCACCAAAAGGGACAAGATTTGGTCATGTTTTAATCATTTTATGCTTTTTTTTTCATATGCATTTCTAAATAAAAATCGATTTTTTTTATAAATCAACATTTTATTTTATTTATAAAGTGTTTGTTCAAAAAAATCTGTAAAATTTGATTTTTTTAGGTATTTATTATTTATTTTGACAAATTATAAGATAATAATAATAATAAATATTCAAAAAATATACTCCATCCGTCTCTTATTAATTGATAAGTTTGGGAGTATGTGAAATTTAATAATGTGTGTAAAGTTAAAATAATGTCCACAATAACATAAAAAAATGTCAAATCATAGCTTTTTGCGATTGATATATGAATGGTAGAATAATAATTTTAATTAGATAGTTTTACTAAAAAGGGAAACTGGTCAATTATTTAGGGACGTACCAAAATAAAATAGTGATCAATTATTTAGGGACGAATGGGGTATAAAAAGTCAAATTTTACAGATTTTTTGAACAAAAAATTTACAACTAAATAACTTTGACGATTCTTATAGTTTTTCATTAAAAAATTGTAATAACCGACAGATGCTCGCCTATGTCAGTTTATTCACCTCTCCTAAAGATAGTGAACCAATTATGTACACATGTCTAAGTATTATACAAGTGACGATATACGCAGAGACTATTTAACATAGATTGAATATGCATCGTTCGATCAATGTTCAAAAATATATCTAAGATATCATAACCAGACATTTTTAAGTCAAATACTAAATGAAGTACACTGCAAGCTACATGAGTTTGAGAGCTTTTGTTACTCAAAACTTGAAATCACTAGCATGTAAGGTCATGGGAACAGCAAAATTTGTAGATTGGTACAGATTACTAGATTTTGTTACACTCTTAAATCTAATGAAGATAAAATAAAAATAAAATGAGATCACGTTTTTTTTTTTATAAAGTTGTCAAAATATCAGTTTGTTTAAAACTTCTGGTGTTGGGCCTCTTTGGCAATTGTTTCTTTTTAATACTTTTTCGCCGTTTTCTTTAAAAAAAGCTAGTGGGGTTTGTTTGCTAGTTTTTTTTAAATTTTAAAAAGCTAATTTTTGGATATAAAACCTAAAAAAAATAAAAAAACAGAGAAATTAAGAATCTGATGTTTTCTAGTTTTTTGTTAAAAAAACTAGAAAACATCAGATTCTTAATTTCTCCGTTTTTTTATTTTTTTTTAGGTAAAAACTAACTTAACTGTTGTAGGATATTATTGGGCATATCTTGAGCTTTCCTAGTATATGTAACCCTACCATTTATTATATAAAGAGGGCCAGTGGTCTCAGGCATCTCTCTGTACAATCATATTAATGAATAAACACTTCGTCTGTTGTTTCTCATAACTCTCTCTATATCTATACATATCTCTATATATATCTATAACGAGATAATATATCACACAACACGTTATCGGCACTTTGCTCGCGGAGAATAGGATATACGCTCGCGGATATTGGAGATTTTGGGTAAACGCACGGATATTGGGTATTTATAAACCTTGAGATTTATCCGGTTTTTTTTTAGAATTTTGCTATATCGAACTTCACCAACATACCGTGTGTACGGTATATGATTCTATAACCCTATTCGTTATATACGTAAAAGAAAACTAATCCTAACTGTTGGTTTATTGCATGTTACTGGACATATTAATTAATTAATAAAATTACGGTGCATACTATATTTTGTTTGGTTTTAGAATTGCATGTATAATAGTATTGCTTGATTTATACAACATGTAACACCAGCAAAACAATTTGTAATATATGTGCCACTGGTTTTTTTTTTTTGTAATTTGAAAACTCTGAATAAACCATGCGTGTTTTATCTTGACTGTATATGAATTAACCAGCACGTTTGTTACCATGTATGTATGTATGAACAAAAAAAGTTTATTTTTGTCCAATAGTATATGTCTTGGTATGGTATGTATGTTAACTTATTACATGAAGAAAAAAAAAAGTTGTGTACTTATTACATGTATAACCGAGTTGAATCTCTAATAACAAGATAAAATTGTATTTTTCATACAAACAAAATCAGTAAAATACACATAACCGAATTGTAAATCGAAAATCATGTAATTGTAAAACATGTATTTATCTGTCGGATTAAATCTGCAACAAACTGAAACGTATCTACTGATCTGTAATTCTCTGAAAGCTGTAAACTATTATGTAAATTAATCAAGGACTAAACTGAAACTTGTCTGAAATTCTGAACTGTATATGTAATAATACTGTAAATAGATATATAGTTTGCTGAAATTACACACATGGTCCTGTAGTATAATACTTATACGAAAATAGTACATATGGTTGATAAGATACAATATTCGGTCAATATACACACACATGCATATAATTTTTTTTATTAAAAGGCAAGTGAATAAAAAAATTGCATGTTAATTGAATAAATTGATGTGTTTCCATATAAATTTGATTCCTTGCATGATTGTAGTGTATCTTGTATGTTACAATGATTAAAACTTACACATCTAGCAATAAAATAATTAAATATTGACTAAATTTAGCTAGTGTAAATTGGTAATTACTAATAAATTCTAGATTGATGATAATTTTGATTAATTTGATTTCCTTATTAGGAAATATATATTGCAATATATATGCTAATCATGCAAACAGGTACAATCTAAAATATTAGTTAATCATGTACTAATTTATTTATTGCCATGTACACATATGTATAATATGTTAATTTGCGAAATCATATATTTTCACATTTAAGTTAAAAAAATTATGAACCCTCCCGAACTAGGCTCACCTATTTGGATACGATGTATAGGAAAGATATATGCGGAAGTCGATATCCCAATGAGGTCGGGTTTTAAGTGGCATCCGTGCCCTCCACCCTCATCGTCTTTCATGGTCGTTTTTCAAGTAGAGCTACCGAAAGGGGTTGACTAAATAATAATTTCCCCGAGTGTGTTTATATAGTGATGTATGTTTCGCCGAATTGGTGTCTTTGTATCGACCTGTCGTTCGATCAATGAGAACCTATTCACATTAAAAGCAAAACTATTTTTCGAACCTGTCGTTTCGAAATAAAGTTTATGTTTGTGCAAACCATAAACATATAAACCAGTCGTTTTATATGATAAATAATCCAGAACTCCCAACACATACTTGCGAAATGACTGTTTAAACGTTGATTTTAATCCGTCGCCACATGTTACTCACCCTGATGTGTGAAAATGTGATGCCCAAAATTTTTTTTGGATGCCATCTTTGATGAGTAAAACACGAGTTTGTTGTTACCATCAGGATGAATGCTAATGCGTTGATTTTATTCCGCCGCCACATTTGAGACGTGATGATGTCTATGGTGAAAAAATGTCTGAAATTGACATATTGGAGCAATAATTCACCAAAAATACTAGCTTGGAAATTGTATTCATAAGCAGTATCGTGAGTTTATATTCACCATGTTCCTTTATCGCCCATCTGTTATTGGATAAGAATTGCCCCGGTGAGTAGTTTTAATCCTATTGGGTCAATGGCGAATTGTTTGCCTGATATTAATGCTCTTCGTGTACATTTTTTTCAACGAATCGAGAACCGAGACAAGTGTTATTTATCTCGAACTGTCGCGATCCCGATGAATCGCCTAGCCAAGCGAGATTTTAGACAATCGTCAAAATTGAAAACATGTGGCTCCAAGACAGTAATTGAAAGGAACAATATGGCTCGCTGTCACAAAGCAAGAGATAATGCTCAAGGAGGCAACTCTATGCTATAAAGACAAAGGTCATGCACGGTTACTCCTTAAATAGTTCAAAACTATTATAATGGTGAAAAAACCCGATGCTAATGTGGTTAAAGCTAACTGAAAGGAAACTCTTGAGACCCCCGATTTTGTGGCTCAAATGAGTTTGATACATTTCTTTATTGATTTTGATAAATTATTGAGCCATTTTTTCGCTCATCTGGATTATGTTTTTCCATTTGGATTATGATTTTTCCATTTGGACATACTTTTGGATTATGGTTTGTCTGTTTACGAAATTTTTCGAAATAATTTAAAGTGTTTTGAGCAAATTCCTTTGACAAATGTGACCAAACTTTAAATTATGAAATTTTAGGCAATACTTGTGGGGTAGTTGATTTTTTTGGAAATAGTGGGTAACAGTGTACCACATAATTTCACCAACTACTTGCCTAAAAGAGTACTCAGTGACAACGATTCTGGACCTGTCGTTCCAAATCAAAATATTTGGTAAAACCAAATTGATTTGTCAAATATGAGGTCTTATACTCATGTAGGAACTGCCGTACCTTGTTGAGTTATAAAATATTCGAGAAAACCAGTGTTATCTGGTAATAGCTCATGAAAGAATTAAAATTTCTTTACATAGCCTCCATTCAATACGACCAAAAGCGTATTTTAGAGGAGTTGAAATGTCTTTCAAGTGGTTGCTACCACATTCTTTAAAGCATTTAAAGTTACCTTATCATTTCGCCTGTCGTCGAAATGATAAATGATTTAGATGCTAAGACATGATTGTCTGTACTATCATTCGCCTGTCGTCAATTGATAAGAGCATTTTGATATTGTGGCATTGACCGGATGAGATATATCCAGGTCAAAAGACGATGCTTGATTTATAATCGCATCGCATTTGGATTCTCTCTGAGAATATATTTCGCGATTAATCCGAAATTCATGCCATTAATGCTCACTTTGAAAGACTAGTATGTGTAAAGATCACGAAATGAACTCGTAGAATTCTTGTAAAGAATTGAAGGAGTTATTGTGGACTTATCCAACCATAAGACGGACCATAAATATAAATGGTTATGGTTGATGCATCGACAATAGGTCACATGATTATTGTTGTCCACTGAAATACAGCATTTCCCAAACTTTTAGCCCTATCATTAAATTGATGGCTCATGATCCGGATTATCCTAAAAAGTCTAGTCAACTTGATAATTCCGAAGAGTAAGAATCGAAATTTCGATTTGAATTACTTGAGTTTGGAAATTGAAATTGAACATCCTGTCGATTATGTTCATACCCAAATGGACTCACGGAAAGTTTGATGGATTGCAAATGGCTGCACGCACTTCTTGGTCTTGCACACCAAGATTTATATTTCCGTGTGGGGTCATGCTATTTTGCTGCATTGGTCCGTCTGAGACCCATAGTCACTCAAAACACTTGTTGGCCCGGGTGGCTAAACCTTAGAGGGGGGGTGAATAAGGTTTATGGCGATTTTCGCCTAATTAAAATCTAAGTGCAACTAACACCCCCAACTTACGCAATTCTAAGCTTAAGCGTTAATCATCGTTAATAAATTCAAACGCAAGCAAGCAAGAATAAATATTTGCGGAAAATAAAAGTTTAAGGGAAGAAGATGACACCGTGATTTATAGAGGTTCGGCAAAACGCGCCTACGTCCTCTCCTCGGTACTACCGAGTATTTCACTAAAAATTCTTTTCCCGGATATTACAATCCTAATGAGCTAATCGACGGATTAAACTCCCCCTCACTTTATGAGTGTCCCGAAATGAAAGACCTAGAGCTTTTAAGCTTCACTTGCTTACAAAGCCTCTACCCGATCACCCGCTCATAAAAATGAGTTTATAAAATACTCGTTACAATTTTGTTACAAAAATGTAACTACACTCACTATTCTATTTGCTTCTAAATAAGCTAATTGGTGAGTCTTTGTTGTTGTTCGAGCTTGAATCGCTTTCTTCTTAATTTCCTCTTTTTTGAATATTTTCACCAAAATGGTGATAATTTGGGTTTTGATTAAGAGAGGTTTTTGGATAATGGATTATTATTTTCGAAGAAGGATTTTTGAGGTATATATGGTCACAAAGTCTGTTTTTCTGTGTTATGACCGTTGGAAGTGGTTGAGGCTATTTTTCAGAGGTTTTAAGCTGTTTTCCAGAAAAAGCTGAAAAGCTGTTTTCGAAATCTGTAGGAAACGATCGGTCGTTTTCTACAGTCGATCGATCGTTTTCAGAAAACGATCGGTCGTTTTCAGAGTTTCGATCGATCGTTTAAAAGACGAGCTCACTGGAAGAAATTGGTACAAAAACGATCGGTCGTTTTTGTACAGACGATCGGTCGTTGTTCAGTTTTCTTTGTTTTCTCGTTAATCTTCAAAAGCCCGTAACTTCTTCGTTATAGCTCCGATTCTGGTTCCGCTTGAACCTGTGGCTTCGTTTCTCTGTGCTCTATCTTTTTGGTGTGAAATTTACAAATTCTCTTTTGGGAAAAGACAAGCATTATATCATCGAAATAGAGAAATCGTAAAATCATTACAAACATAATCAAAGTTATAATCAAAATCAATTATTGAACCCCATGGTTCAACAACACTAAATGTGTACCAGTTGGTTACTGGTTACGAGCCAGACGCCTCATATGAACGCGTGTTTGAGTTCTTAATATTTTGATTGAGCCGCTATAGCGTTCAAAATATGGACCTCTGAAGGGGACATAAGTCGATTATGAATCCTTTGCCTATCATTTGATAGAGTAACCTTGGCAAGCGATTTCTTTACCGCATGATATGCGAAAGTGACATCGCTAAGACTTTTCTCCCTGTCGTTAGGGGGAGATTTGCACGTTACCGTTGATAAGAAACGACGTGAAGTAATGTGGCATAACCCACTCAGTCTTAGGTTGATCCCCAAAACTGCACTTAGTGATAAGTAAGTGCATAGACTCGCTCAAGTCTAACTAAATGGCAGACGCATTTAATGACTTTATGAGATGTTACGAGATCATTTATACCTGCTGCAAAATGCTTGCAAGGATAGACGTCCCTGTCGGACGCCGTGTTCCTGTCGTAACACGTTGCTTTGGCCGAACCCGCCAAGCAAAGGACTCTGCCGTCGGCCGTCAGTCTGTTATCCTTCCCAAGTTACGAGGAAGTTGACCGGTTCCAAATTCGTTCAGCCCCAGAGGTGGTGAACTGAAACTCGTTTGTCGCACGAGATTATAAAGGATCAAGGAGATGTGTGATTTCCTCCTCATCCTAAAAATCTCAAAATATATGTCGATCATGATATCTTAGACGATATTGAAGCAAAACGAGATTGTCATTGATTACTTGTTGATATATTCAGTGACGACTGATTATATGAGAAAATTATGACAGGGAACCATGTACCGTTACCTGAAGTCAACGTAGAATAGACTGGACTAATGGAAACTTGCAATCCAAGTAGACTCCTAGGCGAAAGTATGTTCGGACCTGTAGCTCCAACACCACCAATGTTAAACGAGTTCGTTTATTTGGTTATTCGTAAGGAAAAGTGATTAGAATAATGAGATTGTAGAATGCTCACCTAGTAGCGCAAGGCTTCTCTCACATCTTGGAATTGATTACGAGATGGTTGATTTCCTCGTAATGGACGTTATAACGGTCCCCTACTTTATCAGTTTAGTAGTTTCCCAAAAACTGATTATGCAGCATGTGATTATGGTCACTGTTTTATCTCTATGAGAATTTAGACAAAGAGATATGGATGAAGGTCCCTGTGTGACTTCATATGCTTTAATCAAGTAGTTCCTAACCACGGAATACGATCTCAATTAAATGAGACGTTCACTATATGGATTAATATAATCCGAGCGGATGTGGTATAACCGCCTAAGTGAGTACTTGATTAGCTTGGGATACTTGAACAAGTATTATGCCCTTGCGTGTTTTATTACGCGATCCATTTTTGGATTTGCCTTCGAGATGAAGGATCTTGGGAAGACACGGTAGTGACTCGGCCTGATGATCGAGTCCCGTAAAGATTGAATCTAAGTCCATGATTCAGACTACACCCAGAAGGTGTTATGACATTTTAGTCATCATGACGCTAAGTCGTCAGATTCTCCCATGATCGTTCGATCACTAGACATTGATATAGACCCAGTCCGTCCCTGATGAGACGATGAAGAGATATTGAACCCTCATGTTCATATCTAAGTACAATAAACGCATCATTGTACTTGGTCTAATGTACTAGGACGAACATCTTGTCTGCTGTGAATGGTATAGCTCGACACAGCATCGCGCTAACACGCTACCATCAAAATGGCATAAAAGACATTTTCCCATTACCTTAAGGTAACTGTGGATGAGGGCTTGTCTTATCCCATTTTGCGTCATCGAGTGTACCTACCCCCTTCGGTACTCGAATTAACGCAACCATTTTTTCGGTTATACCGATGCCGGTTACTTATCAGACCCGCATAAGGGATATTCCTAACATGGTCCGTCTTTACCATTAGGAATAAGTCAATATCTTGGAGGTCTTGGAATGACTCCAAACGAATCACTCTGATCTACTCGTGCTCTATGAGACGACTAGAGAGTGTATATGGCTTCGAGCTCGTATTAGCCATATTTGAATTACATATGCTCTGTCTCACGATTCAGATAAAACACTTGTCTTATTTGAGGACAATTTGTTGTTATCGATCAAGAGAGACATGACTAGATTATGCTATTTAGCATTTCTTGCCGAAATGAATCTTCACATATGAAGTTTAAGAGCATCCTGTCGAATGCTCGTTTTATTCTACGTTATATTTTCTTGCATACAGTCGTGTGCAAGTAAATAAGGCATGCAGTCGAATGCTCGTACTCTTTCTTGGAATATGAAATCTTTGCATCCAGTCGTGTGCAAGTGAGGGGGAGCATCCAGGTGAATGCGTATTGCACTAATTACTACTTAGTCGAAATCCTCGCACCCTGTCGTGTGCAAGTGAGGGGGAGCATCCAGTCGCATGCTCGTGTACTCTTTTTGTCCTTAGACCAAGATTTTTTCCCACTGGGTTTTCCTTGGCAAGGTTTTTAGCGAGACACGTTCCCATCATATCTCACTTAAGATTGCCGAAATTAGGGGGAGTATCCTGTTGTATACTTCTTACCACTGTGTACTCTTTTGTCATTCGACTAGAGATTTTTTCCCACTGGGTTTACTCTAGCAAGATTTTGATGAGGCACATGTTTTGTGGTTGATCCCTACTACTACCATTGTTGCACTCTTTTTCCTTCGATCAGAGATTTTCCCATTGGGTTTGCTTTGGCAAGGTTTTAATGAGGCACACTGTTTTGTGGTTAGTTACTTACATGATATTTCGGCCTATATCATTCGGCTTATATCATTCGGCTACACAGTTTCTCGTAGGTACCGGTTTTGTCCCACACTGGGTTTTTCGGCCCTAAGGTTTTTATGTGTTTAGCACTGCGAATGAACTCGACTCACATCGACAACATGAAGACGAAGAAATCAAGACGTCCAAAGGGGGAGTGTTGTAGGATATTATTGGGCCTATCTTGAGCTTTCCTAGCATATGTTACCCTATCCTCTATTATATAGAGAGGGCCAGTGGTCTCTTGATGTATCTCTCTGTACAATCATATTAATGAATAAACACTTCGTCTGTTGTTTCTCATACCTCTCTCTATATCTATAGATATCTCTATATATATCTATAACGAGCTAATATGTCACACAACATTAGCTAAATATTTTCTAATAAATGTGTATAATATGAATCACTTACAAGTTTTGCACAAATATGACTTGTATGCAAATAGTATTATTACACTTATAAATAAATAAAAGAAGACACTACACAACTTTTGTCTATCACTTGTTATTTCAATGATATCTATAAAAGCGAAATAGTAAAACGGCTCTTTTGTATATAGTGCATTATTGTCTTTTACCATTTTAGTATGTACATAGTTAGCTTTGAAGTTCTAAAAATATATGTCTCAATCTAAGAATTTTCATCCCATTAATGATCGACAACAATAAATTCACGAAATTACGGTCACTAAGTATCATATTTTGAATCTATTCGATAGATGTTGATGGAATTGCACTATTTACCTGATAGGTTACCTAACACAAATATTATGTGTCCGATACGACACGTTACTGTCATGGTGTAATGGTAAAATTTTGAGAATTATGACACAACTCGGACCAAACGGTCATGACACGAGAATTAATATATTTATAGTTTTATGCTATATATTTAGTTTAACAAAACAAGAAAAACTACAAAATATTAATTTCTAGCGACAAATCGTACAAATAATTATTAATTTAACTAAATGTTTTGTTCATTTTGGCGATAAAATTTGAAATTTGAAATTTGAAAGTACAAGGTTCTTTATAATAGTACAACTTATGCATTCTTGTGGTTTTAAAGCATCCGTAATGTTTGAGAAAATGTCCAATACGTGTTCGGGGAAGTGTTTGTTTGGTCACAGGTCAATAAAACAACGACATGAGAATTGAAGTATCTGACACGTGAATAGAGTGTCGTCTGATGTCATGTCGGAACATGTCATACATTATACTTTTATTTATTTTAAAGCGTATGTGCATCATATGTGATATGCAAGATAAATTGACTGCAATTCCGTTAACATAGGTCCTATTAGATGAAAGTCGGTAGATGAGGATTGAAATAAATAAAAAATTGCTGGGAACCAAAATTAGGGGTGGGCACGGGGCGGATTGGGACGGATTGGTCTCAATCCTAACCCGCCCCGTAAAATAAATGGCGGGACGGATTGGGGCGGATTAGTGAAATTCAAATCCCAACCCAACCCAACCCATTATAATTAAAACCCCAACCCAACCCAACCCATTATCAAGCGGGGCGGATTGGGTGCGGGTTGTTTCTTGAATTTTCATTTTAGTCATTAATTTTTCATTATTTCGCATAATTACCTAAATATTTTAAAAAAAATAAATCTTTCAAATAGAAATATAAACTAAAAGCCAACCAAAATACGTTTAGAATGTTCGGAACAAGTAACAAAGCTAAAACAAAACAAAACAAAACAAATTGTTCTTCATCAACATAATCAAAATAAAGTTCAATAGCTAATTGAATCCCAAGTTCAATAGCTACAGATTTAGTAATAACTTTATATAACTTCATATTTGGCTATACTTCAATTACAAATAAAGTTTTTAAAAATAAATTAACCATCCATACTACCTAGACCCAGATTAAAAATTCCTTCTTTTTGTAAGTACGAGATAATACATTGAATTTATAAGACAATATATCAATCGAATCATTAAGTTTAAGTTTGAACAATCCAAATTTTTTTTGTCTATATATATAATTTTTCTTAAATCAATACTATTATAATATAGAAACTCTTCTTAAAAAAGATATTGAGAAAATTTATATATATATATATATATATATATATATGCGGATTGAAACGGATTGGGGTGGATTAACCCGCGGTTTGGAAACCCCAACCCTAACCCAACCCACGAATTTTTTTACGGATTGGGGCGGGACGGATTTAACTTTTTTTGACACCCAACCCGCCCCAATCCGCCCCAATCCGCACGAATTGGGTTACGGGACGGGTTTACGGATTTTTTGCCCACCCCTAACCAAAATGATAACAGAGTAGTTTTCCCCCAAAAAAACAGTTAAGAGTAAATGCGTCACAATTTAAGTGAATTCTTTTATTTAAAACTAATTGCTGCATAAATAGTATATCAAATAAATAAAATCAGAAAAACAAATAATAACGCTGCTTAGAATTCTTGTTTCTGGTTTAACAGCTGAAAGCCTGAAACCATCTTCATATCTCTCTCTCTCTCTCTCTAGAATATATCATCTCTAAATTATGTAAGTCTTTTATTTTATTTTATTTTATTTTTAGTGATTCAACTTATGTACATTTGGTATCGCTCATCATCTGATAATCTTTAAATCTTTTTAGCTTTTGTTATCGTTTCATACTGTGAAGTTGCTTAATTTGATTAAATTATTCTTGTTTAAGAAGCTTTTTAGCATATTACGCAGTTATATTTATATTTATCAATGTCTTTATGTTTTGCAATTCATTTCTCCTAAAACTGTGAATGTAAGTTGTTGTTTTTAAGTTTGTACCCACAATTTAAAGAAATTCAATTTGGTGTTCTGTATAGCCAAGAATTTAGTTTAATACCCAATACAAAAAATAATTAAGTTGAAATACCAATGCATGTATCTACTATCTAATGGGAATTTTAATGTCTTTTGTTTTTGTTTTGTTTTTTATTTCTCCTAAAACTGGTAATTTAGAAAATGTATAAATTCAGTTGGGTTGTTGTTTTTTGGTTTTGTACCCCAACTACAATTTAAAGAAATTCTAGTTGGTGTCCTGTATAACCAAGAATTCAGTTTAATACCAAATACCAAGAAAAAAATTTGAAATATATACCAATGGATGTATCTAATGGAAATTTTCACATTGGTTTTGTTTTTCATTGCTCATAAAACTAGCAAAGTAGAAAATGTAAAGATTCCGTTTGATTCTGGTTTTTAGGTTTTGTTCCCACTGCAATTAAAAGAAATTTAATTTAGTTTAGTATTTTAATATTCAATACCAAAATTTATTAAATGAAGTACCAATGCATGTATATCTAATGGGAATTTTCCCTTCTATTTATGATGTTCTCTTGTTTTCTTTTTCATTGCTCTTAAAATTGGCATAATCGAAAACGTAGGATTCCGTTTGGCTGCGTTTGATGGTGTTCTTTTCAAAAAATGACTCCAAATTCCTAGGAACGCTATAAGACGAAAAAATTAGTGTAAAGCTCTATACGGCTATACTTAACTAAATGGGTTGAAATTTGTGCACATGTTGGCAAGACACGGGACATTCTCTTCAACCTAAATATAGTACCGTAATTTATTGTTTTTTGAGAAACTAGTACCCTATATGTAGAAGCCGATTTGTTATCTTGCATTCCTGACATCAAAGTATGGATGAAGAAACAGTAATTTAGTCTAGTATTGAGTAAAACATTGATTTTTTTCGTAATACACGGTACTGAATGCAGTTTCATAAACCCCTTTTGTTGAGTATGTTGGTGGCTCTATATTTATCCAAGAACATAATTATTGTTTGGTACTAACTAACGAATGTTTTCTGGTTATATCGTGTGCCCAGTCGATTATTTGATTCATTATCCAACCAAGTATGGTTAATACAGCTTTAGAAACAGTGTTGGGTAATATTGATCTTCTGACCGAGATACTTGTACTTGTTCCTGCGAAGCCTCTCATTACTTTCAAAACCGTGTCAAAGTTTTGGTCCGCTCTCATCTCCAACCGCCCATTCCAAATCGCCCACACACATCATCATCCCCCGTCATTGCTTTGTGGTTTTTACTACAATGATCCCAGGTCATTTGATATTAAACCTATCTCTTTTCTCGGGTCCCCGAGTTCCATCCCAAAAATGCCTCTCGAAAATGTTGGACAAAGTGCCCCTACAAAATCTACTGAAATCATAATGTTAGACTCCTGCAATGGTCTATTCCTCTGTTTTAACCAGAAAAAAAGGGCTTTCAGCGTTTTGAATCCCACGACGGGAGACTACAGGCTTCTTCCTGAGCCGTTTAACCCACTTAAACTTGGAAGTATGCGATACTGTTTCATGGCTTTCGATCCTTCAAAATCATGCCACTACAAAGTTGTAAACTTGAAGAAATTTGGGTCTACTTATGGGCAATTTAATAAGCAATTTGTGGTTTTCGATATCTTCTCATCGGAAAATGAATCATACGAAGAAGTAAATTTCCTAGTCCCGGGGGATTGGAGATTTCGTGATACTAGGTTGGTGTTTTGGAACGGAGCTATTAATTTGATAAGTGAAGAGAATTTGCACATTCGATTTATGGTTGACGAAAAATCGATGACTTCAGATCACATCGGTGGACAAGGAAAGGTTGCATATTTTGGAGAATGTGGACACAGTTTACATCTTGTGAAGTTTCGTGAAAAAGGTGCTTGGCATTTCAATGTTTTTGAAATGAATAAAGTCTCCAACTCATGGGATCCAAAATGTCAGCTCAACCTTGGACCATTAGTGTCTGCATTTCCCGAGATGAGCTCACCATATATACAAGGAAGGCTGAGATACTCGGTGTTGTCCGTAGAACGCGAGACCATCAAGGACAATTTCAGTTTTGTGTTAGGCATTCCTGGGAAAATTCTCATTTATTGGATGGACAAGGATGCTAATCTTACCATTGCTGAAGTCCTTGGTGAATTTGAAGACTCTCTGAGCTTAAAGTCATATATTGATTTGCATCCTTTCATTCAGTGTTTGGCTCCAGTCTGATCCGAGTTGTTAACTTGAAGGGAAACATGCTTTTGTTTTGGTTAATTGTACCTGTTGTTGCAGGTAGTTAAATCTAGTCCTGAATTGCAGCAAATACTGTTGTTTAAAACATCTTTTGCAGTAAAAAAATGGTTTCTCTTAACTGAGGAACAGGTGCCGCATGAAAAATTGTGAGTTTTCTTGTAATTTTGAGACTATCAAGAATGTTGTAACTGTCCCTTTCTATTACAATTTACGACAATGGTAGTTCCTCATCCCTCTAAGATTGTATAAATTTTTGACATAATGTGTGTGACGTTATTTGACAAACTCAGACTCAGGTGTGATGAGTAAACATGATTGGGTCGTGTGAATTACATTAGTATTTCTGTTAATGATCATATATAAACACTTTTCTTCTTATAGATTGCCTCTATATATGTTCTACGAGCAACAGAATGGGCTATGTTTGTAGATAGAGAACATGATTACCTGACCTAAATCATTCCTGGAGAGTGGAGAACATTAATATTATGTGTATGATCCATATTTCCGGCTTTCTTTGGATAAGTTATTATTCAACCAAAATTAGTATTATTTGGTCATAGCTTTCGAGCAGAGTTTTTTTTTTCTTTGGTTCTTTTTCCTTAGTCCCCCCGAATACTGTATTTTTCATAAACCCCTTTGTTGAGTATGTTGGGTGGCTCTATATTAATCCAAGGAATACTTAATTATTTGTTGGTACCAACGAACGAATGTTTTCTTGTTATGCAGTGAGCCCAGTTAATAATTTAATTCGTTATCCAACCAAGTATGGTTAATACAGCTTTAGAACAAGTGTTGGGTAATACTGATCTTCTGACCGAGATACTTGTACTTGTTCCTGCGCAAAGCCTCTCATTACTTTCAAAACCGTGTCAATGTTTTGGTCTGCTCTCATCTCCAACCGCCAGTTCCAAATCGCCCACACATGCCATCATCCCCCGTCAATGCTTTCTGTTTTTTACTACCAGAATCACATTTGGTCATTGATATTCAACCTATCTCTTTAATCGGGTCCCCGAGTTCCATCCCAAAAATGCCTCTCGAAAATGTTCGACAAAGTGCCTCTCGAAAATGTTCGACAAAGTGCCCCAACAGTTGCTTCTGAAATCAATATTTTTTTTATATGTAACTTTCACATAAGAATAGGGGTGAGCAAAAACCAAACCGAACCAACCGAACCGGTCGAACCAAACCGATTAGCTATTGATTTGGTATGACTTAAAAAATTAAAAAACCGATGTTTTGGTGGTTTCGAAACCGAACCAAACCAAACCAAACCAAACCAAACCAAACCAATTACTTATATACATTTATAAATATTTTTTTATATCTTAAATATAATTTAAAAACATAGTTACTGTTGTAAGATATTATTGGACTATTGGGCTTGTACTTTATGGGCCCAAGTGGGCTTGTAACCCTACCCCTCTATCTATATAAAGAGGGTTAGGGGTCTTCTATTTGATGATTCATTCACATATTCATTCATAATAAAGACTATACCGTTCTCCCCTCTCTCTACTTCTGTCTCCCTATATACGTAGCTAATAGTGTATTACAACACGTTATCAGCACTGCTCTCGGAGATCGGAGTACGGATCCTAGATATCAATAAACCTTGAGGTTTATCCGGGTTTTTAGGATTTTGCTATATCGAACTTCACCAACATACGTGAGGAAGGTATATATTTTAACTCTTGTTTGGCTTTGTTAGGCGTAATCTGTATATTATGCCTAGCGAATATATTAACAAACTACATGTTAATAATATAATGACATATCATCTACTAAAGTATATGTGTTACTGGATACGTCCATAACTACTATTGTCTGCATATAAAAAAAAATAAAAAATTATAAGACATATTGTGATGGTTTATGATAATCTGTATCTGTAATATGTATGTAATAATATGCAAGTTGCCATGAATATGTAGTACTATTACCATAAATTACTACTAGCATGAAAAAAAAAATATATATACTAACAAGTATAACAAATTGAATTGTTTACTTCTATGCATAAATTCGTACAATTATATGTAATATTGTATGTCTAGCAAAAGCATATTTTTTGAGGGGTAAAATATAGCATATGGAAACTCTATTGTACGTAAAACCATCAATAATCGATTTGTAAATCAAAAATCATGTAAATTGATTTGATTTGATTATGTTAGAATCTTCATGGATTGATTGATAATCTTAAATAAATTTGATTTGATATGTTAGAATCTTCATGAATTGATTGATAATCTTAAATAGATTTGATTTGATATGTTAGAATCTTTATAGATTGATTGATAATCTTAAATTGATTTGTTTATAACACCAAATCTACTGCATGATTAGATACCTAAAATATATTTACTGCATGTTTATATATATATGGTTAATATAGACAGGTACAATCTATATTTAATTTATTACCATGCTTATGATATGATAATTTGCGAAATCATATATTTTCACATTTAAGTTGGAAAAATTATGAACCTTCCCCAACTAGGCTCACCTATTTGGATACGATGTCTAGGAAAGATATAGGCGGAAGCCGATATCCTAATGAGGTCGGGTTTTAAGTGGCATTCGTGCCCTCCACCCTCACCGTCTTTCCTGGTCGTTTTTCAAGTAGAGCTACCGAAAGGGGTTGACTAAATAATAATTTCCCCGAGTGTGTTTATATAGTGATGTATGTTTCGCCGAATTGGTGTTTCAGTATCGACCCATCGTTCGATCAATGAAAACCGATTCACATGAGAAGCAAAACTAATGTTTTCGAACCTGTCGTTTCAAAAAAAAAAAAAAAAAAAAAAAAAGTTTGTGCTTGTGCAAACCATAAACATATAAACCAGTCGTTTTATATGATAAATAATCCAGAACTCCCAACACATGTTGGATGCCATCTATGATGAGAAAATTCGCAAAACATACTTGCGAAATGACTGTTTAGACGTGATGTTATTCCGTCACCACATGTTAGTCACCCTGATGTGTGAAAATTTGATGCCCAAAATTTTTTTTGGGATGCCATCTTTGATGAGTAAAACACGAGTTTGTTGTTACCCTCGAGATGAATGCTAAGGCGTTGATTTTATTCCGTCGCCACATTTGAGACGTGATAACGTCTATGGTGAACAAATGTCTGAAATTGACATATTGGAGCTATCCTTCACCAAAATACTAGCTTGGAAATTGTATTCCATAAGCAGTATCGTGAATTTATATTCACCATGTTCCTTTATCGCCCATCTGTTATTGGATAAGAAAATTACCCCGGTGAGTAGTTTTAATCCTATTGGGTAAATGGCGAATTGTTTGCCTGATATTAATGCTCTTCGTGTACATTTTTTTTCACGAATCGAGAACCGGGACAAGTGTTATTTGTCTCGAACTGTCACGATCCCGATGAATCTCTTAGCCAAGCGAGATTTTAGACAATCGTCGAAATTGAAACCTGTGGCTCCAAGACAGTAATTGAAAGGAACAATATGGGCCGTTGTCACAAAGTAAGA
This sequence comes from Primula vulgaris, assembly GCA_963920805.1. Lineage (NCBI taxonomy): Eukaryota > Viridiplantae > Streptophyta > Magnoliopsida > Ericales > Primulaceae > Primula > Primula vulgaris. The sequence goes on along the minus strand of OY987218.1, from coordinate 10,259,403 downwards.
GATGATGCTCAAGGAGCCAACTCTATGCTATAAAGACAACGGTCATGCACGGTTACTCCTTAAATAGTTCACAACTATTATAAAGGTGGAAAAACCGATGCTAATGTGGTTAAAGTTAATTGAAAGGAAACTATTGAGACCCCCGATTTTGTGGCTCAAATGAGTTTGATACCTTTCTTTACTGATTTTGATAAATCATTGAGCCATTTTTTCGCTCATCTGGATTATGTTTTCCATTTGGATTATTATTTTTCCATTTGGACCATACTTTTGGATTATGGTTTGCCTGTTTATGAAATTTCTCGAAATAATTTAAAGTGTTTATTGAGCAAATTCTTTTGACAAATGTGACCAAACTTTAAATTATGAAATTTTAGGCAATACTTGTGGTGTAGTTGGTTTTCTAGAAATAGTGGGTAACAGTATACCACATAATTTCACCAACTACTTGCCTAAAAGTGTACTCAGTGACAGCGATTCTGGACCTGTCGTTCCAAATCGAAATCTTTGGTAAAGCCAAATTGATTTGTCAAATATGAGGCGTTATACTCCTATAGGTCCTGTCGTACCTTGTTGAGTTATAAAATATTCGAGAAAACCAGTGTTACCTGGTAATAGCTCATGAAAGAATTGAAATTTCTTTACATAGTCTCCATTCAATACGACCAAAAGCGTATTTTAGAGGAGTTGGAATGTCTTTCAAGTGGTTGCTACCACATTCTTTAAAGCGTTTAAAGTTACCTTATCATTTCGCCTGTCGTCGAATGATAAAGAATTTAAATGCTAAGACATGATTGTCTTTACTATCATTCGCCTGTCGTCGATTGATAAGAGCATTTTGATATTGTGGCATTGACCGGATTAGATATTCCCGGCTCAAAAGACGATGCTTGATTTATAATCGCATCGCATTTGGATTCTCTTTGAGGATATATTTCGTGATTAATCCGAAATTCATGCCACTAATGCTCACTTTGAAAGACTAGTATGTGTAAAGATCACGAAATGAACTCGTAGAATTCTTGTAAAGAATTGAAGGAGTTATTGTGGACTTATCCAACCATAAGACGGACCATAAATATAAATGGTTATGGTTGATGCATCGACAATATGGTCACATTTTAATATTGTCCACATAAATGCAGCATTTTCCAAACTTTTAGCCCTATCATTAAGTTGATGGCTCATGATCCGGATTATCCTGAAAAGTCTAGCCGACTTGATAATTCCGAAGAGTAATAATCGAAATTTCGATTTGAATTACTTGAGTTTGGAAATTGAAATTGAACATCCTGTCGATTATGTTCAGACCCAAATGGACTCACGGAAAGTTTGATGATGCGACTGCAAATGATTGCACGCATTTCTTGGTCTTGCGCACCAAGATTTATATTTCCGTATGGGGTTATGCTATTTTGTTGCATTGGTCCGTTATGAGGCTCATAGACACTCAAACACCATATGCGTACCAGTTGGTTACTGGTTATGAGCCAGAAGTCTCATATTAACGCGTGTTTAGAGTGATTAATTAATATTTTGATTGAGCCGCTCTAGCGTTCAAAATATGGACCTCTGAAGGAGACATAAGTCGATTATGAATCTCCTGCCTATCATTTGATAGAGTAACCTTGACAAGCGATCTCTTTACCGCATGATATGCGAAAGTGACATCGCTAAGACTGTTCTCCCCGTCGTTAGGGGGAGATTTGCACGTTACCGTTGATAAGGAACGACGTGAAGTAACGTGGCATAACCCACTCAGTCTTAGCTTGATCCCCAAAACTGCACTTAGTGATAAGTAAGTGCATAGACTCCCTCAAGTCTAACTAAATGCCAGACGCATTTAATGACTTTATGAGATGTCACGAGATCATTTATACCAGCTGCAAAATGCTTGCAAGGATAGACGTCCCTGTCGGACGCCGTGTTCCTGTCGTAACACGTTGCTTTGGCCGAACCCGCCAAGCAAAGGACGCTGCCGTCGGCCGTCAGTCTGTCGTCCTTCCTAAGATATGAGGAAGTTGACCGGTTCTTAATTCGTTCAGCCCCAGAGGTGGTGAACTGAAAGTCGTTTGTCGCACGAGATTATAAAGGATCAAGGAGATGTGTGATTTCCTCCTCATCCTAAGAATCTCGAAATATCTGTCGATCATGATATCTTAGACGATATTGAAGCGAAACGAGACTGTCATTGATTACTTGTTCATATATTCGGTGACGACTGATAATATGAGCAAATTATGACAGGGAACCATGTACCGTTGCCTGAAGTCAACGTAGAATAGACTGGACTAATGGAAACTTGTAATCCAAGTAGACTCCTTAGCGAAAGTGTGTTCGGACCTGTAGCTCCAACACCACCAATGTTAAACGAGTTCGTTTATTTGGTTATTCGTAAGGAAGAGTGATGAGAATAATGAGATTGTAGAATGCTCGCCTAGTAGCGCAAGGCTTCTCTCACACCTTGGAATTGATTACGAGATGGTTGATTTCTTCGTAATGGACATTATAACAGTCCTCTACTTTACCAGTTTAGTAGCTTCCGAAAAACTGAGTATGCAGCCATGAATGTGGTCATGGTTTTATCTCTATGGGGATTTAGACAAAGAGATATAAATGAAGGTCCCGGTGTGACTTCATGTGCTTAAATCAAGTAGTTCCTGACCACGGAATACGATCTCAATTAACTGAGACGTTCACTATATGGATTAATATAATCCGAGCGGATGTGGTATACCGCCTAAGTGAGTACTTGATTAGCTTGGGATACTTGAACAAGTATTATGCCCTTGCGTGTTTTATTACGCGATCCATTTTTTTGGATTTGCCTTCGAGATGAAGGATCTTGGGAAGACACGGTAGTGACTCGGCCTGATGATCGAGTCCCCTAAATATTGAATCTAAGTCCATGATTCAGACTACACCCAGAAGGTGTTATGACGTTTTAGTCATCATGACGCTAAGTCGTCAGATTCTCCCATGATCGTTCGATCACTAGACATTGATATAGACCCAGTCCGTCCCTGATGAGACGATGAAGAGATATTGAACCATGATGTTCATATCTAAGTACAATAAGCGCATCATTGTACTTGGTCTAATGTGCTAGGACGAACATCTCGTCTGCTGTGAATGGTATAGCTCGACACAGCATCGCGCTAACACGCTGCCATCGAAATGGCATAAAAGACATTTTCCCATTACCTCAAGGTAACTGTGGATGAGGGCGTGTCTTATCCCATTTTGCGTCATCGAGTGTATCTACCCCCTTCGGTACTCGAATTAACGCAACCCTTTTCGGTTATACCGATGCCGATTACTTATCAGATCCGCATAAGGGATATTCCTAACATGGTATGTCTTTGCCATTAGGAATAAGGCGATATCTTGGAGGTCTTGGAACGACTCCAAACGAATCACTCTGATCTACTCGTGCTCTATGAGACGACTAGAGAGTGTATATGGCTTCGAGCTCGTATTAGCCATATTTGAATTACATATGATTTGTCTCATGATTCAGATAAAACACTTGTCATAGAAGACAACTTGTTGTTATCGATCAAGAGAGACATGACTACATTATGCTATTTAGCATTTATCGTCGAAATAAATCTTCACATATGAAGTTTAAGAGCATCCTGTCGAATGCTCGTTCTATTCCACGTTAGATTTTCCTGCATCCAGTCGTATGTAAGTAAATGAGGCATCCAGTCGAATGCTCGTACTCTTTCTTGGAATATGAAATCTTTGCACCCAGTCGTGTGCAAGTGAGGGGGAGCATCCAGGTGAATGCTTATTGCACTAATTACTACTTATTCGAAATCTTCGCACCCTGTCGTGTGCAAGTGAGGGGGAGCATCCAGTCGCATGCTCGTGTACTCTTTTTGTCCTTAGACCAAGGTTTTTTCCCACTGGGTTTTCCTTGGCAAGGTTTTTAGCGAGACACGTTCCCATCTTATCTCACTTAAGATTGCCGAAATTAGGGGGAGTATCCTGTTGTATACTTCTTACCACTGTGTACTCTTTTGTCCTTCGACTAGAGATTTTTTCCCACTGGGTTTACTCTAGCAAGGTTTTGATGAGGCACATGTTTTGTGGTTGATCCCCTACTACTACCATTGTTGCACTCTTTTTCCTTCGATCAGAGATTTTCCCATTGGGTTTGCTCTGGCAAGGTTTTGATGAGGCACACTGTTTTGTGGTTAGTTACTTACATGATATTTCGGCCTATATCATTCGGCTACACAGTTTCTCCTAGGTACCGGTTTTGTCCCACACTGGGTTTTCCGGCCCTAAGGTTTTTTATGTGTTTAGCACTGCGAATGAACTCGACTCAGATCGACTGCATGAAGACGAAGAATTCAAGACGTCCAAAGGGGGAGTGTTGTAAGATATTATTGGACTATTGGGCTTGTACTTTATGGGCCCAAGTGGGCTTGTAACCCTACCCCTCTATCTATATAAAGAGGGTTAGGGGTCTTCTATTTGATGATTCATTCACATATTCATTCATAATAAAGACTATACCGTTCTCCCCTCTCTCTACTTCTGTCTCCCTATATACGTAGCTAATAGTGTATTACAACAGTTACAAATTATTATATGTATAAAAAATACGTCGAGTTTAATCTGTATTGGTAACATAAAATAGTAATAATAAGCCAAACACAATCACAATATGGAAAATCTTTAAACAAGTAATACAGTTTCTGAGTATAAATATGTGAATAAATAAGTTTCATCGTTAGTGATTTGAAATTTGTTTTTTGACAATTGAAGAGCTGGAGCAATAAGTTTAAGTCCCTCTCTATAACGATCAATTCCCGTCGGATCTCGAAAAACTAAGGCTTGGAAACATGGTAATACGGATAGCAATAGATCGAAGTTTTTTTGCACATTAGTGGTGAAATATGTATGTAACTGGAAACATGATCCAGCTGGCTAGAGTCGACAGGTTTATTGGAAGTTAATGTCATACATATGTACCTAATTAAATGTGATTAAACCTAATTAATATAATGACTGTGAAATTGTAATCAACACGAGATAGTTGCTGTATATGTATATTATCAGATTATGTAAGTTCTAATTAGTTATTCATTTGCTTTCGTTGCTATCAATACGTGCATGGATTTGCATGCATGTTCTTTATAGCCTTATTTCATATATATATTGACTCCAACTATCTTGCTTAACTTCAACAAAGAAGCACGCTTCAAAAATCTTTGAACAATTTTTTTAAGACAATAAAGTATAAAAGTATGGATAAGCTAGCTAGAACAAACATATAATATTGTCGCTTATTTAATAAATTAAAAGGATTGACTCATAGCAATCACAAGCAAAACAAACCCGACAACTGCGACAACCAAGGACAACTTGACCCGAGCAATTTGACCCAACACGAAAAGGAAACTGAAAAAAGACAAGGAACTAAATCCGGACACGACCCAAAAAAAACTTAAATAGAAAAAAGAAATAAATTTGTGATAAACACATCATTACTTCTATTCGATTGCAAATCATTAAACGTATTACTCGATTGTAATAAGAAATCAACTTTATCTCTTAGTACAATCTAGTAAAATACGCTTAACAATGTCATAACTGCTTTTTCCCTCACAACTTGAGGGTCAAGTCAAGATTGAGCATAGCTCCGCTCCTAGAACTCCCACCACCGAGTTCTTCATCAGCACGAATCTCCTTTGTTTTCTTGGCTTTACCAAGAGCACGCTCTTTCTTATGAGCGTTTTGATGCCCACCAAGGGACTTAGCGTTCGAAAAACTTTTATTGCAAAACTTGCAAGAAAATCTCAATTTTTTAGATATCCCGATCTCGATGGATAGAGAGAGATCTACCTTGGGCATTTTGGAAGCAGAATGAGGAGTAAGTTCCTCTTGTTTCCCATTATTTTTTGAATCAACTTGTTTTGGGGTGGAGAAATCAAACTCGAAAGCTTTTGGACGTTCCATGGAGAACTCAAAACTTGTAATTGGTTTTGCAAGTGACGGTTGAATGATATTGTCACTCTATTTATAGAGTAAATAATCTCCTAAAACATTTAATACACAAGGCAAAGATGATAATATGGAGGCATAAATGGTAACTTATTAACTAACGGAGTGCCCACGGGGAACTTTTTCACCCTTAATTATGCATTGACATTAATAACAATTAGCATTGAATTGATCACTCTGATTAACACCAATATAAAATGATTGAATTGTCATTAAATGCTCATTTCTATAATAATTTGACAAATATTACCTAGACAAGTAATGTGCTATTATAATTCATTTTTTCTTTTTTAATTACTTAAAATAGAAATTATAATATGGTAAACACAAAACTATTCATCCAAATTTATAAAACCCCCAAAAAAAATATAGAACTCTGGTGTGATACTATCCTAAACTTAATGATTAATTTTTTTTTTATTACATCTCGTATTACTAATACATATATGTATATATATATATATATATATACAAATCTATATACACACATATATATGTGTATATATTTATATACCCAAAATAAAATATATATAACCCTAATTAGGACTACCATTAACTTAAATATTAATTAAAATAAAAAACCTTACATCTAGTATTGTATAAATATATGTATAATGGTTAGCTATGATTAGTATAGGGGAAGGATATATCGACACATAAAAAAACACACTATGGTTACATTTTAATCATAACCATTCATTACATATGTTTTTAAGGGTTGTGATTGTTTATTTGTTTTAGGTATATCTTGGCCATTGAAAAAAACCTAAATGAATGGTTATGATTAAAATGTAATAATAGTGTGTTTTTTATGTGTGTATAAATCCTCCCCCAATTAGTATATATATATATATATATATAGTATTAAATAACTTTTTAATTGATTAAACAAGTGTCACATGAATATTGATAAAACATTTTCAATACACTAATTGATAGCATTTAATGAGGGATAATTATTGGGCTTATCCAATGCCCCGGGCACCATTTATCATTTTCCATTAACTAATACTACATCTGTCGGAATTAGGGATATTTTGATAGGCATTGACTTTTTTACCATATATAAATACCTTTTTTTACCATATATCAATACCGAACCGAACTTATTTGGTTTGAAAAAGATTATAGCATAACCGAATCGAAAAAGTCGGTATACCGAAAGTTCGGTATACCGACTTTTTTGGTTGATACGGTTCGGTTTACCATTTTATACCGAAACATTATTGTTGAACCATGGGGTTCAATAATTGATTTTGATTATAACTTTGATTATGTTTTTAATGATTTTACGATTTCTCTATTTCGATGATATAATTCTTGTCTTTTTCCAAAAAGAGAATTTGTAAATTTCAGCACGCCAGAAAGATAGAGTATTCGAAAAAGAAGCCAGAGGTTCAAGCGGAACCAAATTCGGAGCTAAAACGAAGGAGTTATGAGCATTCGAAGAATAGCGAGAAAACAGAGAACGATCGATCGTCTGTACAAAAACGACCGATCGTTTTTGTACCAAATTCTTCCAGTGAGGACGTCGAAAAAACGACAGATCGTTTCTCTGAAAACGACCGATCGTTTTCTGAAAACGATCGATCGACTGTAGAAAACGACCGATCGTTTTCTACAGATTTCGAAAACAGCTTTTCAGCTTATTCTGGAAAGTTGCTTAAAACCTCTGAATAAAAGTCTCAACCACTGCCAACGGTCATATACAGAAAAACAGAGTTTGCTGGATATATAAACCACCCAAATCTCTCTCCCAAACCACCAATCAATACACCAATCCATTATCCTTCAACCTCTAAATAAAAACCCTAAAATCACCATTTTGGTGAATATATTCAAGAAAGAGGGAAATCAAGAAGAATACGATTCAAGCTTAATCATCATCAAAAACTCACCAATTAGCTTATTTAGAAGCAATTAAAATAGTGAGTGTAGTTACATTGATTGTAACGATTTTGTAAAGAGTAAAATATAAACTCATTTGTGAGCGAGTGATCGGGTAGAGGCTTTGTAAGCAATTGAAGCTTAAAAGTTCTAGGTCTTTTCATTTCGGGATACTCATAAAGTGAGGGGGAGCTCAATCGGTTGATTAGCTCGATAGGATTTGTAATAATCCGCAAGGAGATTTTTAGTGAAATATTCGGTAGTACCGAGAAGATGACGTAGGCCGTTTGCCGAACCTCTATAAAATCACGGTGTCATTTTCTTTCCTTGCTTTTACTTTCCGCAAATATATTATTGCTTAGTTTATTGCTTGCGTTTAGTAATTCTAGCAATTCTTTATCTTTTGTTAAACGCAATACGCTTAAATTTGCATAACTTGGGTTAGTAATTGCGCTTAGATTTTAATTAGGCGAAAAGCGCCAAAAACCTTATTCATCCCCCCTCTAAGGTTTAGCCACACGGGCCAACAATTATTATTATTAAAATATAATTTTTGATAATAATAAAATAGCAAAAAAGTTTGTAAAAAGTAAAATGTGTATAACTATTCTTATATTTGCTACATTTATTATGATCTTCATTAAAATAGTAAACACTTATAAAATAATAATTCTTTTAAAACATTAAATAATAAAATGGAGAAACACGAAATTATTGTATTTGACTTCATAAATAGAAAAGTAAGTTGTAAGGAAAATTAAACTAAACTATAAGACAATTTATTTGTAAACTATAACTATGTGTAAATTTCTACATATTTTATAATTTTTATGTTTTGTTCGGTTCGATATTGTACCAAATATAAGAAATGGATACCAAAACCGAAATCGAACCGACTTTTAAAGTTTGGTTCGGTTATACCATACCGAAAAGTCGATATACCGAATTTTCGGTACCAACTTATTTGGTTCGGTTCGAAAATCGGACGGTTGGTATAAATCGGTACAAAAAGTCCACCCCTAGTCATAATTGATTGATAATTATTTTATATTGAGATGTCTCACTTTAAATGAAGGTTTTTAATAATAAGAAAAAAAAAGTGATTTAGTATTTACTTTATTACCTTTTTTTGTTGTTGTTGAAATGATACTTTATTAACTTATTTGGATTTTGTGTAAAAACAAGATATATAGGTGGACATGTGGATATTAAATATGTTTCTACGTGTATCGATGATCTCAATTTTAAATAAAAAATATAACAAGTTCAATTACAAAAATGAACATCAATCAGTTGTATTATATCAGGAAAATAAATGTAATTGTTTTCTTTCCAATTATAAGTAAAATGAAAGTGCAATTAGGTATTTAATTGACAAAATACATTTCGTATGATTAATTAGATGAATTATGACAAAATACATTTGGTTGCCTTCCATGAATATATGCTTTCTCGATTTGGATCAGTAACGTTATAGAGTCAGGCCAATCAGACTAATTGTCAGACAGTCTTTTATGTAATTTTTAAAATTCTTTTTACACATCAACCAAAACAAAAATAAAACTCCAAATATAATATTTATGGAAGCCTAGTTGAGATTATCCTAAACTTAAATATTAATTAAAAATATTTAAAAAATTTAATGATTTTAATATATTTTATTTGATGATTCAACAAAATAAAAACTCAAATATAATATTATAGAACCCTATTTGAAACTATTTTAAAGTTAAATATTAAATATATGACCGAATATCAGACTCTTAAATTTCGGGATGAAAATAAGATTATAAATTTACATTGGTGACTGGTGTGTTGAGAGTATGGTTGAGCCCATCTGGCTCATTAACATTATTGTTTCTAGATAGACGTTAATTTAAGCCAATTTTAATTTATTTTGTTATGTTGAAATGATCACATTATATTTTTCAGAATTCTAGTTCTGAGAATGGTTTATTTCACCGTTAACTATAGTTGTCTTATAGAAACACATCTTTGTGCATTTTTCAGGAATTTAAAATTATAGTCAGTTTAAAATGGAACACTAGAACTGACTGAAAAAAAATATTAATATTGATACTCCCTCGGTCCCTTACTTATTATCCATTTTGATTTTTGCATAAATATTAATAACATTTATTTAGGTATATACCAAAATAGAATACGAGACAATTATTTAGGAAAAAAGATTTTGCTCACACATTTTTTCTAGCCAAAAAATCAAATCATATTATATGACATATCCAGCTCATCAATGGCTTTGATTGTTAGTAATACTATATTTAACAATTGTTTTATTTTTAATTAATATTTAAATTTAGGTTATGCTCAACTAGCGTTTTAGTATATTTTTTATTTGAGCTTTTGGTGGGTTGGATTTTTAGATTTAACATTTTTTCTTATTTTTAATTAATATTTAAATTTAGCGTATGCTCAACTAGGGTTCTATTATATTTTTATTTGACTTTTTAGTATGTTGAGTTTTTATTACGTAGCGTGACTTGTACTGCTATCTTCTAATTTTTTTTAATTCAAACGTTAATGTCAAAATTTGACCATAAATTTTTGAATAAAAACACAAATAAACGATATGTATAAATGAATAACTTGAAAGATTAAAATAGTAATTAGTGTTGAAAATGAAATGGTTTTTTCCCAACTTAGTAGTAGTAGCAGCAGCAGTAGTAGTAGCAGCAGCAGCAGTAGTAGTAGCATTTTTTTGGTTGATATTACTCGACAGGTGTTCAGAAAAATATGACTAGTACTGTTTTATGTCACCGGGTACACTTTTCAGATGAATTACGAGGATGGCTATAACATCACTCAGTATTTAAAGACTGAGGGAGTAATAAGTTGATAAATATAAACCATAAGTTAATCTTTATAATTTGTTTACGAGTAGAAGTTCATATATTTTTTTTTATCATGAAAGAAACAAAAAAAAACGGGTCGTTAATTTACAGTAAATGGTAGCGTTAGCAGTCGGGAAAATAAAATAAATAGTCATTAAATTACTTATGGATAAATTGAAAAAAGATAAGATTCTCTTTACAGATAAAATTAATAGATTAAAATGTTAATTGACCTTTATATAATTTAAATATGAAAGGATAATTCTTTGTTATAAGTAACTGGAAAGTGGAAAAGAATAGTTAACTCTTCTATAAAGTTTAATTTACAAAGCAAATTGTCTTAAGATCATCACCTAAATACATGGAACACTTGTTATGATCACCGTCTTTAATAAAAAGAATATTAATTGGTTATTTATTTGAATATATTACTTAATTTATATCGTATTTTGCGTAATTTAATAACGTATCATATTTAATTATATCATATTTTACGTAATTTAATATCGTATTATAACGTTTCAGAAAGCTTCCAAAACATGTCCATGTAAGTGTCTGCTTGGTTAGTATGGAAATAAAAAAACGACACGAAAATTGAATTTTCCGACACATGAATGGAATTTCGGACTTAATGTTATATAGGACACGTGTCAAACAATTAAAATAGTTGCAATTCCGTCATTTTGTTTAACATCAGTCTCTAAAATTAGATGAAATTAGGTAAATGATGATCAAGAGTAGGAAAAATTAAAGATAGAGAACCAAAATGATAACTGACAATAGTAAACAACTTTTCCCCCCAACAAAGTTGAATGGTGAACAAATACGTCAGAATTTAAGTGATTTTTTATTTATTTAAAACTAATTTGCCTATATAAATAGTACTACTAGAAACCTGACCAAAGTATATCAAATACTAATAAAAATCAGAAAAAATAAATAATAACTCTCTCTCTCTAGAATATATCATCTCTAAATTATGTAAGTCTTTTATTTTATTTTTAGTGATTCAACTTATGTACATTTGGTATCGCTGATCATCTGATGATCTTTAAATCTTTTTAGCTTTTCTTATCGTTTGATACTGTGAAGTTGCTTAATTTGATTAAATTATTCTTGTTTAAGAAGCTTTTTAGCTTATTACGCAGTTATATTTATATTTATCAATGTCTTTATGTTTTGCAATTCATTTCTCTTAAAACTGGTAAATTAGAAAATGTAAAAATTTCGTTGTTTTTGTTTATAGGTTTTGTACCCACTACAATTTAAAGAAATTCAATTTGTTTTTGTATAACCAAGAATTTAGTTTATTTTATTTTTAGTGATTTAACTTATATACATTTCGTATTGCTCATCTGATAATCTTTAAAACAAAAAAAATCTTATCGTTTGATATTGTGAAAATGTAAAGATTCCGTTGGGTTGTTGTTTTTAGGTTTCGTTCCCAACTACAATTAAAAGAAATTGATCAATTTAGTGTTATGTATAACCAAGAATTCAGTTTAATACCAAATACCAATATATATTTTTTGAAATACCAATGGATGTATCTCATGGGAATTTTCCCTTATCTTTACCAATGTCTTTTTTGTTTTGCTTTTCATTTTTTATAAAACTGGCAAATTAGAAAATATTAAAATTCCGTTGGGTTGTTTTTTTTAGGTTTTGTAACGAACTACAGTTTAAGGAAATTCAATTAGTTTTCCTCTATAACCAAGAATTCAATTTAATACCCAATACCAAGAAGAAAAAATTTGAAATACCAATGGATGTATCTAATGGGAATTTTCCCATTGGTTTTGTTTTTCATTTCTCATAAAACTAGCAAAGTAGAAAATGTAAAGATTCCGTTTGATTCTGGTAGTTGGGTTTTGTTCCCACTGCAATTAAAGGAAATTTAATTTTGTCTAATATTCAATACCAAAATTTATTAAATGAAGTACCAATGCATGTATATCTAATGGGAATTTTCCCTTATATTTATAATGTTCTTTTGTTTTCTTTTTCATTGCTCTTAAAACTGGCATAATAAAAAACGCAAGATTCCGTTTGGCTGCGTTTTGATGGTGTTCTTTTCAAAAAATGACCCCAAATTCCCAGGAACGTTATTTTCTTTTACTTTGAAAGTTCTATAAGACGAAAAAATTAGTGTAAAGCCCTATACTTAACTAAATGGGTCGAAATTTGTGCACATGTTGGCACGACACGGGACATTCTCATCAACCTAAATGTAGTAACGTAATTTATTGTTTTTTGAGAAACTAGTACCCTGTATGTAGAAGCCGATTTGTTATCTTGCATTCCTGACATCAAAGTATGGATGAAGAAACAGTAATTTAGTCTAGTATCGAGTAAAACATTGATTTTTTTCGTAATACACGGTACTGAATGCAGTTTCATAAACCCCTTTTGTTGAGTATGTTGGTGGCTCTATATTTATCACAGAACATAATTATTGTTTGGTACTAACGAACGAATGTTTTCTTGTTATATCGTGTGCCCAGTTGATTATTTGATTCATTATCCAACCAAGTATGGTTAATACAGCTTTAGAAACAGTGTTGGGTAATATTGATCTTCTGACCGAGATACTTGTACTTGTTCCTGCGAAGCCTCTCATTACTTTCAAAACCGTGTCAAAGTTTTGGTCCGCTCTCATCTCCAACCGCCTATTCCAAATCGCCCACACACGCCATCATCCCCCGTCATTGCTTTGTGGTTTTTACTACCATAATCCCCCGTCATTTGATATTAAACCTATCTCTTTTCTTGGGTCCCCGAGTTCCATCCCAAAAATGCCTCTTGAAAATATTGAACAAAGTGCCCCTACAAAATCTACTGAAATCGATATTTTAGACTCCTGCAATGGTCTAATACTCTGTTTTAACCGGAAAAAAAGGGCTCTCGGCGTTTTGAATCCCACGACGGGAGACTACAGGCTTCTTCCTGAGCCGTTTAACCCACTTGAAAATGGAAGAATACAATACTGCTTCTTGGCTTTCGATCCTTCAAAACCATGCCACTACAAAGTCGTAAACTTGAAGAATTTTGGGTGTAATGATGAACAATCTGATGAGCAATTTGTGACTTTCGTTATCTTCTCATCGGAAAATGAATCATACGAAGAAGTAAATTTCCTAGTCCCAGGGGATTGGAGATTTTGTGATACTAAGGTGGTGTTTTGGAACGGAGCTATTAATTTCATAAGTGAGGAGAATTTGCACATTCGATTTATGGTTGACGAAAAATCGATGACTTCAGATCACATTGGTGGACAAGGAAAGGTTGCATATTTTGGAGAATGTGGACACAGTTTACATCTTGTGAAGTTTCGTGAAAAAGGTGCTTGGCATTTCAATGTTTTTGAGATGAATAAAGTCTCCAACTCATGGGCACTAAAATTTCATCTCAACCTTGGACCATTAGTGTTTACATTTCCCGAGATGAGCTATATACTAGGAAGGCTGAGGTATTCGGTGTTGTCCGTAGAACGCGAGACCGTCAAGGACAATTTCAGTTTTGTGTTAGGCATTCCTGGGAAAATTCTTATTTATTGGATAGACAAGGATGCTAATTTTACCATTGCTGAAGTCCTTGGTGAATTTGAAAACTCTCTGAGCTTAAAGTCGTATATTGATTTGCATCCTTTCATTCAGTGTTTGGCTCCAGTCTGATCTGAGTTGTTAACTTGAAGGGAAACATGCTTTTGTTTTGGTTAGTTGTACCTGTTGTTGCAGGTAGTTAAATCTTGTCCTGAAGTGCAGCAAATACTATTGTTTAAAACATGTTTTGCAGTAAAAAATGACATCTCTTAGCTGAGAAACTGTTGCCGCATGAACATTTGTGAGTTTTCTTGTAATTTGAGACTATCAACGATGTTGTAATTGTCCCTTTCTATTACTGCAATTTACGAGAATGGTAGTTGTTCTGCCCACTAAGATTGTATAAATTTTTGACGTAATGCGTGTGAGGTTATTTGACATGCTCAGACTCAGATGTGATGAGTAAACATGATTGGGTCGTGTGAATTACATTAGTATTTCTGTCGATGATCATATATAAACATTTTTCTTCTTACCGATAGCCTCAATATATGTTCTATGAGCAACAGATTAGGCTATGTTTGTAGATAGAACATGATTACTTGACCTAAATCATTCCGGGAGAATTGAGAACATTAATACTCTACATATGATCTGTCTTTTAAACACTTTTTGCTCTCCAACTTTTCTATCTAATTTCTCACCAAGATGTGGTTATAATGACTTGAAAATGACAAGTTTGTTGCAAATAATGAGTTTTTCTATTTATGTTTATAATTTCTAGTTAACCTCAAAAGCAACGAGTTTGATGCATAGTTGAATTCGGCTAGATTGATGATAAATGTATGATGAATCATTGAATATGCTTGGACTCTGTATATTAACATCTTAGATGCATAGAAAATAAAAGACAGGAGAATAAATTATAGAGTAGTCTGAGATTATTTAACAAGAATGAGAATATATCAAAATTTTATTTTAGTTAATTTATACAGGCTAGTGATACACTATTGCCCAACAATAATGTCTCTATAGTCCCCTGAATACTGAATGTTGTACTTTCTATCTAATACGAGATAACACTTTCTATCTATTTTGGGGAAAACTTACCAAAAAACAATTCTAATAAATGTATGTCTGTATAAATTGAATCACCTACAAGTTATGCACTTATATGTAAAAATATAAGTTACTCATAAGTAGAAGAAAATAATGCGGCACAACATTTTTTATAGTAAGCTTATCTCTCACGAGTTATTTCAAGGAATTTGTCACACACACACATCAGAATTTAAGTGTTTTTTTTTTATTTGAAACTAGTTACACCGTAGTTATGCCTAATTTTATGGGGGTCATTTGTTTAATCTAAACAAACTGACTATAAGTATAAAAAAAACATACAATGGGCATACCATAAAAAAAATTTGCAAAATAAAACAACAAATAATAATAAAAAAACAAAAAAAAACTTACATTGCTATTGTATTGTTATAAAAAGAGACCAAAACTGTTTTAATTGAAAAAATAGGGACCAAATCCTATCAATTATAGCCATATCATGGCCAAAATGAACTCATTTTATTTTTCTTCAATCGACGTCATTAATTTACTGCACGTCCGGAATATATTAAAAGAAAAATAGATACTTACAGATAGATACATACCAATCAACTTAATTACAAAAAACCCATCTATGTGTAATTCTTTATAATTAGATACATATACTTATTTACAATTTGATACATATGCCATAAAAATAACAAAATATACAAAAAAAATTCAAAAACCAAAAAAATCAAAAAAAAATTCAAAAAATTGTACATAATATCAAACACGATTGAACATAATTAGATAAGATTAAACAGAATTAGACATACAAGATTAGACATGATCGGACATGATTAACCATGATCAAACATGATTGGATATACATGATTGAACGGGATTAAATAATATCACATATATTTTTTTATATAAAAAATGTATTTTTAAAAAAATTGGTTTTTAATTTTATAATTTTATAATTTTCAAATATTTTTTTTGAATTTTGTAATAACATATGTATGTATTTGTAAATAAAAATTTATATTTTTTTTAAAAAAGATAAACAACCGAATTTAACAACCGAAAATATTTATAAATAAGTTTATGAATAACGTTGCTTTGAGAGTTATTGAGTTTCTTGAAAAATTCAAACTTAACAAATAAGTATAGTATTTTGCATTTCTCTCTCTCTCTCTCTCTATAGTTTACAACTCTTAATATGTAAGTTTTCTTTTTTATTTTAGTGATTTAACTTTTGTACATTTGGTTTTGATCATCTGATAAAATTTACATTTTTTTAGCTTTTATTCATCGTTTGATACTGAATAGTTTCCTTAACTTGTTGCTCTATTCTCTGTTTAAGAAGCTTATTAAGTTGTATTTTATCTATTTCTTTCTTTCTTGTTTTGTTTTTCATTTCTCCTAAAACTGCAAAACTGGCAGAGTAGAAAATGTTAAGATTCCGTTTGTTTGCGGTTTTCAGGTTTTTAGCTTTTGTTATCGTTTGATATTGTGAAGTTTTTTTTACGTAATTTGTTCAACCGTTCTTTGTTTATAAGGAGCTTATTAGGTAAAACACGAATATTTCAATGCCTTTTTTTGTTTTTGTTTTTCCTTTCTCCTAAAACTGGTAAAGTAGAAAATGTAAAGATTCCGTTTGGTTGTGGTTTTTTGGTTTTTTACCCAAGTACAATTTAAGATATTCGATTCGGTGTCCTGTAAAACCAAAATTTTAGTTTAATACGGCCCAATACCCAAAAAAATACTAATTAAGTTGAAATACCAAATGTAATTTCTTGTAATCGTTTTGTTCGAGGATTGTACATATTCACTTATCAATACACGGTTCGTTTAATCTTAAAAAAAAAAAAACCTAATGTAAATTTTCCCTTATATTTGTCAATGTTCTTTCTTAAAACAAGAAAAGTAGAAAATGTAAAGATTTCGTTTGGTTGTTGTTTTTAGGTTTTGTACCCACTGCAATTTAAAGAAATTCAATTCAATGTCCTGTAAAACCAAAAAGTTAGTTTAATACCCAATACCAAAAAAAAAAATTAAGTTGAAATGCCAATGCATGTGTCTAATGGGAATTTTCCCTTATATTTGTCAATATTCTTTTATTTTGTTTTTAGTTCTTATAAAACTGGCCAAATAGAAAATGTAAAGAATCCGTTTGGTTTTTCACAAAATGTAACCCGAATTCCCAGAAGCGTTATTTCTTTTGATTTGAAAGTTCTGTAAAATAAAATAGAAATAGTTTTTACTCTATACTTACTTATGCACCCTATCGTTACAAAATTGGGTTGAAATTTATGCAAGTGTTGTGGTGTTGGCACGACACCGAACATGCTCTTTAACCTAAATGTAGTACCCTTTTTTATATTATTTTTGAGAAAAATAGTACCCTATGTACAAGCCGATTTGTTATCCTGCATTCCTGCCATCAAAGATATGGACGAAAAAACAGCAATTTAACAAATAAGTCTAGTATTGGGTAAAACATTTTTTTTTCCGTAATACACGGTACTAAATGCAGTTTCACAAACCCCTTTTGTTGAGTATGTTGGTGGCTCTATATTAATCCAAGAAATACTTAATTATTTGTTGGTACTAACGAACGGATGTTTTCTTGTTATGTCGTGTGTCCAGTTGATAACTTGATTCATAATCCAACCAAGCATGGTCTACACAGCTGTAGTACAAGTGTTGGGTGATATTGATTGTAACGTCTCGGAAATTTTGTATTTTATTATTAATTTTAGTAATACGATAGTGATATTTAGTTTTGTGTGTGATTACGTATTTGTGTGAAATATACACGTGTTATATGAACTTTGGTGTATATAATAGTGGTGGGTGTGATTTGTATTATTTTATAACTAAGTGGCCTAGTTAGTAAATTAGTTTACTAAAACCTATATATATATATATATATATACATATACATATTACATAGATACATATATACATATACATATTACATAGATACATATATACATATATAGAAGAGAGAGAGATAAGAGGAGAGAGAGAGACGAACGTCGGAGAAAGGGTTTAGGTCGACGGAAAGGGCTGGTCAGGCTGTGGTGGTAGTGGCGGTAGTCGGTGCGGTTTAGGTGCGGTTTAGGGTTTTAGGGCAGCGACTTCGGGAGCCGATTACGAGGTCATCGGGTGTCCGTTTTCGACAATCAAATATGTTTTCTTAGCCTATTTTTCGAGAGCTATCTATCCGTGTAAGCCGTTTCATCTGATTTTAACTTTTATCAAAACCCATTTTTAGGGTTTCATTAATAATCCGAATTTACATCAATTTTATTGATCCGTAGCTCGTTCTAATTACGTTTAGGGACTACTTGAGGGCAATTAGTGGGCTGTCCATATCTAGCTTTGATTGTTCGGTGGGTTTTCGGTTCGAGGTTGGGATATTTTTACAAACGAGCTCTCGTTTGTATAGGTAAGGGGGAAGAATATGGTTTCGCCTTAAATGCGGTTTTGTGTGTTGTTTGTTGTATGCTAGGTTATGTGAAATTGTTAGTGTGTATTGCATCATGTTATTGTATTTTGTGTGTGTAATAGCTTCGCATCGTTATTTTTATGGTGATTATATTGTGTATGGCGATTTTACTATTTTTATAATAAAATGATTTAAATGTGTTATTTAATTAAATATTTTTAAAAGTGTGAAAGTGGTGAAAGTGTGAAATTGGTGATATTGTGTGAACATTGTGGTGATAGCGTGACGTAGATGTGTTCAAGTGATTTTTAATATTCGATTCAATAAACTATTACAAAGTGTGGCGTTCTTTATTTTATTTTCAGTTTGTGGACTTTACCGTTTACGTTTTTGGGAGTCTTTTATATTTATTTTAGGGATTGCAGTACCAAGTGTTAAGGCGGAGCTGTGTCAGCTTACGGTGAGATCCCGGAAACTTGCGCAAGGATTAGGTATATCGGTACCATAGGGTTAGTCCCCTTAAAGCCGGCCCCATATCTTTTGGTCACATGTTAGTGTCATAATATGGGTGAGGGAACCATTGCACTTTGGGTCCTAGAGCAGAGTGGCTCTAAAAGTGGGTACATGTGAGGCAATCCCGACTTTGTGTTTTGTTGAGTCTTGTTTTATTTTGTTATGTTTTATTTTATTTTGTTTTATTATTAATTCAGTTGATATTGATTATATGTTCATTTACTTGTGTTGCGAGTTAT
This sequence comes from Primula vulgaris, assembly GCA_963920805.1. NCBI lineage: Eukaryota > Viridiplantae > Streptophyta > Magnoliopsida > Ericales > Primulaceae > Primula > Primula vulgaris. The sequence goes on along the minus strand of OY987218.1, from coordinate 10,239,854 downwards.
ATTTGTTGATGTGTTTTTCGTACAATTGCCTTTATCATTATTTGCCATATATCATATTTGCCATGTTAGGATTGTGTGTGCGTGCTTAGTAGCACGCGCCGTTTTTAATGCGAGATTGTTTTCTTACCTCCTTTCTTTGTTTTCTGTACATTTTGTTCACGATCGATGTACAGGTGCTGACGGAGACGGTGGCGAGGTGTAGAACTCTTGTCTGAGGATCATTGTCATATTACACCTTATCGCGTGCACGCTACTCTTTTGTTTACTCTTTTTGTCGTTTTCTTATTTTGAACTTGGTTCGCCTAGTAAGCGTTTGAAACGTGTATGTTTTTCTTTTGGTTAGAGTAACCTATCATGTACATTTGTATATGTTAGATTGCGTTATTGTATATAATGTCAGCTGGGTTGAATTTGACTTGATCATGTTGAATTAGTGATAATCGCTTTGCGATTTTGTTATATGTTTTGTTGTCAAACAGGTCTAATTTATTGGAAACAAATAGATATGCGAAGCTCATGCCGAAATTTTCTAAAACGTGCTGTTTTGTTTGTGTTGTCACATTTGAACACCGTTGGCTACCCTTAGGCCAATTTAGTGAATCAAATGTGATTATCGGCATGGCCTGAAGTATTTATTTGGTTCTATTGATTGGCATTTTATTGAATGGCATTCCGCATGTTTCGTTATTTTAACTTTTTCCCTTTTTATTTTAATTTTCATTCACGACCTGGGTTTATCAAAAATCCGGGGCGTGACATTGATCTTTTAACCGAAATACTTGTACGTGTTTCTGCGAAGCCTCTCATTACTTTCAAAACCGTGTCAAAGTTTTGGTCCACTCTCATCTCCGACCGCAAATTCCAAATCGCTCACACACGCCATCATCCCCCGTCAATTCTTTCTGGTTTTTACTATCAGAATTACAAGTGGTCAGTTGATATCAGGCCTATCTCTTTTCTCGGGTCCCCGAGTTCCATCCCAAAAATCGCCTCTCTCGAAAGTGGTCGACAAAGATCCCCTACAAAATCTACTGAAATCAAGATTTTGGACTCCTGTAATGGTCTAATCCTTTGTCATAACGTTAAAAAGAAGGCTTACAGCGTTTTGAATCCCACGACGGGAAACTACAGGCTTCTTCCTGAGCCGTTGAGCCCATGCAGGCCGTTGAGCCCATGGAGCGTGAATGATAGGCCATTTTGTTTCTTGGCTTTCGATCCTTCAAAATCGGACCACTTCAAAGTCGTACATCTGAAGTATACTGAGAGTTATGATGTGACTATCGATATCTTCTCATCGGAAAATGAATCATGCAAAAGAGTAAGTTTTCGAGTCCCGGGGAATTGGAATTTTGATGATACCAGGGTGGTGTTTTGGAACGGAGCTCTTAATTGGATAAGTGAAGAGAAACTGCATATTAAATTTATAGTTAAAGAAGAGAAGTTCACTTCAGTTGATATCTGTAGAGAAGGAATGGTTGCGTATTTTGGAGAATGTGGCCACAGTTTACACCTTGTGAAGTTTCGTGAAGTAGATGCTCGGCATTTAAAAATTTTTGAGATGAATAAAGACTCCGATTCATGGGTCCTAAAACTCCAGCTCAGCCTTGGACCATTAGTGTCTATATTTCCTGAGATGGGGCCACCAAGTATTCAAGGAAGGCTGAGTTACTCGGTGTTGTCTGTAAGACGCGAGACCAACAAGGACAATTTCAGTTTTGTGTTAGGTATTTCTGGGAAAATTATCGATCATTGGATGAACAAGGATGCTAACCTTACCATGACTACAGTCCTTGGTAAATTTGAAGACTTTCTGAGCTTACAGTCGTATATTGATTTGCATCCTTTCATTCAGTGTTTAGCTCCAGTCTGATCCGAGCTGTTAACTTCAAGGGAAAGATACGTTTGTTTTGGTTAATTGAACCTTTCCTTGTACTTAGTAGTTAATCTTGTCCTGAATTGCAGCAAACAGTGTTGTTTAAATCATGTTTTGCAGTGAAAATGGTCTCTCTTAGCTGAGAAACAGTTGCCGCATGAAAAATTGCGAGTTTTCTTGTAATTTTGAGACTATCAAGAACGTTGTAAATGTCCCTTTCTATTACAATTTACGAGAATGCTATTTGCTCAACCCTCTAAGAGTGTATAGTTTTTTGACTAAATATGTGTGACGTTTTTTTGATTCGGGTGTGATGAGTAAAACATGATTGGGTTGTGTGAATTAGAATTACAAACATTTTTCCTCTTACTGATAGCCTCTATGTTCTGAGAGCAACAGATTGGGTTATGTTTGTAGATATAGAATATGATTACTTAACCTAAATCATTCTTGGAGAGTGGAGAACATTAATATTCTGTATATGATCCATTCCCCATATCTAAGGCTTTCTTTTGATAAGTTATCATTCAACCAAAATTAGTATTATTTGGTCATAGCTTTCGGAGAAAAGCTTTTTTATATTTGGTTCTTTTTCGTTACTCTTCCTGAATACTATATTATTAGGTTATTTCTGAATAATGTGGTACTTTAATCTGTTCTGAACAGATATGAGACAGGACTAGTAGTGTCTTCCGTTCTCCACAATTGTTTATAGAATTTAACTGTTTATTGCAGTCGATTTACTTTTCATTTGTCTGGTAAATCTCTTCTGATATTTTATATTTTATATTTTTGCTGAAAATTAAACGAAGTTCTAGGTTCTGATCGTTTCCCTCTGTGTCTTTAAGAAAACTTTTCAACCTCTACAAAAATGGTGTTACAAAATTTTCATGTTTTGGGAGAATTCACTATGGAATTGCTAAACATTTCACTGTCTTGAATGCTTTCATTGGCTTTGAAATTGGGATACTCGATCTCTTCATCTATTTAAGAATGGTATGATCGTCTTCATTATCTTATTTTTCAGTTTTTTTCCCGAAATTTAAATATTATTGGTAGAATTATGTTCAGAAATGATTATGAATAGATAGTTAAGTAAAGCTCCAATTACTGTGCTGGGCCCTTGCCCTAAACCAAGTATGACTTATCTCTGTAATTGTGCATATGTAAGATTCAAACTTCCATGGTTTCCTAGGCTTCATTTTTGTATAATATCACCATAAAGAGCAACGAAAAAAGCTATAAGCTTAAAATGAATATAATTTTAGTGTATTCTTTGCATTTGTGTTTTACTAGAGGCTAGAGTATATACCGGAGGAGATACAACTTGATCAATACACCTGTGTAGATCTCCGGTCCTTCTCAAATCTTGCATAAGCAGGTCGAGTTCTCAAAAACAACAGTACACTTGTACTTAACCCCACAAGAGAAATAATACCCCACCAAATAAATGTGTAAAAGTAGCATTTCCTCCCCATACACACGAGAGTATCCGTAACCATGCTCGTATAACCAGGAATTGCGTTTGCATCATAAACTAAAGCTGCGAGTAAACCGTAGAGTAGAGAGCCGATTGGAATGTTGGTAATGAGAATGTTGTGGTTGACACCAACCCTGTTTGGGCCGAAAAGTTCAGATGTGACTGAGACAGCGGCAGCAAAGATGAAGCCTGAGCTGATACCGATAAGGGCGGTGCCTACGTGTAGGGCGGTTGTTGTTCCAGAGGCGGCTAGTAAGAAGAAGGCAATTGGCGTTGGGATTAGGGCGATAGCTAGCCACCCGGTCCTCGCAAAATAAATCTTCCTGCATTTACAAGCATGTATTATTTAGTGACTTGTTTTGGGTACTTTAGTAAAATAGTAATTGGTCTAAGGTTGCTGTTTATTTGATAACTTTGGGGAATGGTTTTGCTTTTCAGCTTTGATAATATGCATAGAATTTCATTAGTCAAACTATGTAAAGAAACTCGTTGGCAGCATATTCTTTAGGAAATGATGCAACTTTTCAAGCAAGGGTAGAACGAGCAAAAATTTAGTTCTACTAACACAAAATAATGTTAGTAACAGAGTATGGGGATTCGCAAGGTTAGGATTGGAAATGAGAAACTTATTCCTGCCTAAACTAAAAAATACAGCTGAAAATAAAGAGTCGGTAGGCACATAGCTAGGGCACCCTTATCGGCATGTAAGGCTTGTAGCTACGGCTGCCTTATCGGCATAAAAAGGATCGAATAGTCTAAGCTCTGTAGTATAACAGTACTACTAAAAGAAAGAAGATGGAAAGAGAGAAAATATTGAAATATAATCATATGAATGGAGAAACTCTTTGCAGTTCTTAAATTGGAAATGTTGGTGGGAATGCATTATGCATCTATTGAATAGGTCAGTCTTTCATTAGTTTAAAAACTCGATTTTGAACAAATATTGGAAGTAGTGCAGAAGTGCATGCCGACACAAAGCATGGAAAAATAAGAATGCAAACAAGAAAAGCGAAGACATGAATACCTTTTAAGAAATAACAGTCTAGATGAGTATATAAAAAAAAACGATAGCAAAGACTTACACGCGCATAAAGTCGGGGGCAGCAGAGAGCAGGCGGCCGAAGAACGAGAAGGACGAATACAGTGTGATCAAGGTCGAAGTCTCCGAACTTTGTCCGAGGGACTGAGCAATCTGCCCAAGATTGTTACTGTAGACCAACCCGATCGTCCCCCCACAAAAGTAAGCAAAATAGTATAGCCAAAAATCAAACCTCCTCATCAGCATAGTCGCATTGTGCTCTTCCCCCAACATCACCAAACGATCTTTTTCGATAATCCTCTCGCAGCACCCATCACCCTCCTCCGTACTCTGTCTGCTCAAAAGCGGTGTCTTTTCATCGTCTATGGTCCCATTGGTTGACCCATTCATATTGTTGGTCTCTCGCGCTATAATCTCCTTGTGAAGCTCAAGATCGTCAACGTCTACAAGAATGAACCCCGACCCATCGAGCGTAATGCTTGAGTGGATATTTTTCTGGGCCCAGTCCCGAGCATAGACAATCCCTGGGATCCCCAATGGGAGGAGGAGGAACACGAGGGCCCCACTGAACAGAATCCGTGCTATGTACCTGTTAGAGAAAAATATAATGATTTAAAAGTTGTCACTACTAACATTTCCAAGTTCTTTTGTAGAGATGGTAACTTGATAAAATCTTGGAGATGGTTTGATTCAGACTCATTCTCAGCAGCTACATTGCACAACTCCATTAAAATCATAATAACAGAAAACAAGACAAAGATAACATTGGAACTACACACGCAAGACGTATGAATCCGACCTACATGTGACCTCCTTGATGTTTTTGGAGAAAAATATATATGATCAAAGAAAATTTTCTACTAACTTGAGCTTTCAGTGAAATTGGTAATCAACCTACCTATCCGATGAGCTGACAAAGAGTAGATACAGGCCTGTGAATACAGCCAAAATATTTAGTGACAAGAAGATGATGGAGTCGCGCTTGACGGCGTCTGGGGGAAGGGGGTCGGATTCGGGGGGCTGACGGAGGATGGGAATGAGGGCAGCTGCTGAGGTGGCAAAGGGAAGTAAGGCATTGAGGAGGAGGTAAAGGGCGTCAGAGGAAGGGTCGATGGCGTTGGCAGCAAGTGTGTAGAGGGCGGCACTGACTCCATTGAAACTGACTGTTAGGGAAATGGCGAGGGGACGGTTTGCAGGGAAGTTGCGGTTGCAAAGGAGGAAGCAGACTGTGTTGAACCAGCAGATGCTGCATCCGGCTAGTAAACATAGCAGAAATACCTGTCAAAAGCACTATTTATCACTATTGAACTAAATCAAGCAGAGGCAAATTTAAGTAAAATGTGTTTCTTGATCTGTAGTTATTGCCTTGTTTGAGCTTGATTGATCATGCTCAACAAGTCGACATGAAATCAGAATGGATCGAATTAACACACTCCTATTTATGCATATTAAGTTCAGAATTATATATAGTTTACCAAACATGCTATAAGAAATATTTGTAACAACTCTGAATACAACCGCTATTGGACTACGTAAAGCGGAGGCAAAACGAAGCAAGTAAGAAGTGTTTCTTGATCTGTCACTATTGGCTTGTTTGAGCTTGATTGATCATGCTCAACACGAAAGAGGTACTGGTCAGCTTCTACTTGGCCATGGTCAAAAAAATTCCCATATGCTCATACTGAGATTATCGCGTGTTGTGAGCTTTAAATAATATCAGAAAAACTTGTTTTATTGGTATTGTAGAAAAATTCAGGCAAAAATTGGAGGGGATGAAGCAAATTATTTCAACATAATCATTTCACACGTTCATTTTTGCCCGTTTTTCCTTAAAGAGTCAAAATTTATATAAATTCAAAGTTTTATTTATTATCTTCGCAGCAAAAACAGCATTCGGTAGCTTCCAGTTGAATACTTGAAGCTTGTCTTCCCAATTTAACATTCGTAAGGAAAGTCATCATTTAAAATTATTTTGGAATGACTAATGCGAAAACAGAATATTAATATTAAGGTCCCAGATGGCTCCTTTGTTGAACAACTAACCATGACTTCGTAAATAATTCTTTCCAGAAAGACACTAAAATAAGTTAAGACAATGTACTTCTGATAGCAACCACCCCAACGACCTTCTTTACTTAAAAAATTATAAAAAATGTATTGTATTCCGGAACCTCCATCGGTTCGGAGAAGGGGCCACAGACTATACTTTTATGTATAGTCTGTGGAACTATCTATCTTCTGCCATTGGATTCTTACTAACAAAATAAATGGCTGTGATTAACTCACAAATAAATGGCTGTGACTCACAAATAAATGGTTGTGGCCATAGTCATTTTGGCGGGAGAATTAGTAAAAAAACTCACAAATCTCCACATTAGAAAAAGTAGACAGACAATTTCCCAAAAATAAGGAACAGAACAGGGTAACATAAAACTAAGTTTAAAGGTGAGAAAAAATGGAACTGTATCAAAAACAGATTTAAACATTTTTACAAATTTTGTCAGCTAAAGTGTATTATCTTGATTCTTATTAGAAAAACTCTGGTTCTTGTTTTGGCATGCTAACTTTTGATATGATTGACGCAGCAAATATGGAACTCATACAGTAAGTTCAGACATAACAATCTCTTAAATACCCACTTTTTATAATTTACTTTTTCTATTTTGCTCTTCTAACAAGGTTAGTACTCTCATCAAGATTCATGGGTATTTTTTATTTTATTTTTTTATGCTTATATTTGTTGCAAATGTGAGAATCTCTATAATTATGTGACTGTTTGTTCTTTTTTTGCTACTTTTTTTTAATGGACTGCTTAGTGTAACAGGTTCCTGTTCTGATTAAGATTCATGGGTGTTTTTATTTTTGTGATTATCATTGTTTTAGATTTTGGAATTTCTCTTAGTCTTATAGTGTCTTTATGTTCTGGGGTTGTTGATTTTTTTGGATTTATTTATTGATTAGTGTGATAAACTGTGCCCAAGATTGTTAAGTTTGAGTTTTTCTCTTCGGATTACTCCTAAATTTTGATGTTTTATTTGTAGTATGTGTTTTTCTTATTTGTTTCTGATTAATTTTCATTCAAATGTTACCGTGTGCAGTATTCTTGATTTGATTGGGACCGTGTTTGATTAATTTGTTGAGATTTCATTTGAAGTGTTATTTTCGAGATTCTTTTCTTTACAATACTCGGTAGCATGTTTAGTTGCCCGGTTAAAGTTTGTAGTCTGATCAAGATTTATGGATGTTTTTTTTCCTCTTAAGATTATTTTGTTTCAAAATCTTGTTGTGTGACTTTCTGTTCTTCGTTTTCTTTACTTGTGTTTTAATTCATAGCTGATTAGTGTGTTGATTGTGTCCGAGATTTTAAGATTTGAGATTTTGCAAATCATCATAATTTTGACACAAGTTTGACATGATTTCACAGGATTGATATGGATTTGAATGAATTGCCCCAGAATGATCATACAAAAGATGATACTAGGCAAGGAAATGATAGTGGGCACCCAATAGATGATATTGGTAACCTAACTAAAGAGTCTGTCTCGGTTGAGGACGAGTCCGAAGCTAATTCTGTTTGTGAACCCCGTGTTGGTATGATTTTTGATTCGCTTGAAGCAAGTCATATTTATTGGAATAAGTATGGACGAGTTACGGGATTTGACACAAAAATTCGTTCTACCCAAAAGAGTAAAGGAAAAATTCAAGTTATAAATAGCAGAGACTATTCATGTACTAAGGAAGGAAAAAAGCAAAAGGACGAGCGAACGATTGTTTCCAAAAAGCGTTCTGAAACAAGATGTGGCTGCTTATGTATTATGAGGATTAGATTAATCAAAGATACGAGTAAATTTAAAGTAACCACATTTGTTAAGTATCATAATCATCGTTTGGAAGACCGGCTTACAACGCAATATTTCAAATCACATCGACACATTAACGATATTCAAGCTAAGGCCATTAATGTTGCAGCGGCTGTGGGTTTAGGTCCCAAAACTACACATAGATACATGAGTATACTAGCCGGTGGATCAACAAATGTCGGTTTTCTTACAGAGGATATTAAATCATATTTGCGTAGACAAAAAAAATTGAGATTGGGAGAAGCCTCTACCATTTTAGAGTATTTTCGACAGAAAAAAAAAATATTCCCCTCATTTTTTCATGACTATGAATACGATAATAAAGGAAAACTTACTAATATATTTTGGGCCGATGCTCGAATGATTGTTGACTACCATACATTCGGAGATGTCGTTATGTTTGACACGACATTTGGAACTAATAAGGCATCACGACCTTTAGGAATTTTTACGGGCTTTAATAACCATAGACAATGCGTTGTATTTGGTGGATGTTTATTATTTAGCGAAAAAATACCTTCGTTCGCATGGGCTTTTAAAGTATTTCTTGATTGTCATAGTGGAAAAAGCCCTACAGTAATGTTTACTGACCAAGACGCCGCGATGAAAAATGCTTTAGAAATGGTAATGCCTAATGTGCGACATTGTTTGTGTAGTTGGCATATAATTCAAAATGCAACAAAGAAACTGCAAAGAGTGTTGCAAAAAAATTGGACTTTTTTTGTGAAAGACCTCAAAGAATGCATGTACGAGAGTTGTGAAGTGCATAAATTTGAGCATATGTGGAAAAACATGACAAAAAAATACAATCTGGTGGGTAATAAATGGTTGATTGGGCTTTATGGCATCAAAAAATATTGGAGTGTTGCATATAGAATGGATATATTTAGTGCGGGAGTACGGAGCACTCAACTAGTTGAAAGTGTGAATGGAAGACTTAAAAGAGAGTTGGGGACCGGCATAACTATGAAGAAGTTTTTCAAGGGGTTTGACTATTTTTTAGATGGGGTTAGAGAGCGAGAAAGGAAAAGTGACTTCACGTGTAGGCAATCTTCTCCACATATACCAATAGCGAGTTCTAAAATACTAAAACATGCCGCTCAAGTTTATACACCATGTTTGTTTCATCGATTTAGTAAGCAGTTTGATAGGATGCATAATGTTTTCTTGGATGAGATGAACATTGTTCACGGGCCACATGTTAGGAATGCATCCGACGGTAATCGGATATATAAAATTAATTATGATCCTACATTGGTAACTATTTCATGTGATTGTTGTATGTTTGAGAGATATGGATACTTATGTGCGCATATTTTAAGGGTATTTGATGTTTGCGGTATTTGTGCGATTCCTGATAGATATATAAAAAAGAGATGGACAAAAAATGCTAGGAATGGATTCGCAAACATTGACTCCCCTGTACCCGAACAGTCGGATGCTGAAAATGTTGTAATGTTGATGTCAAATTTTAGCCGTCTAGCATATCGGACTAAAGGAAAGCATGTTTATCTTGATCGTATTATGAAACTTATAGCCGCCGAAGATGATTTCATCGATAAGAATGAGATGCCGGAAATTAATGTGGATGGTGTGGCAGATGAGGCTATTGATAACAAAGTGACCGGTTTGAAACCAATAGAAGGTAATAAATGTGGTAGAAAGAAACGAGAAAAAGCTTGTACGGAAAGATCGAAAGGGTGTAGCACTAAAAAGAAAAAAACAGCAACCCGTGACAAAGATAATGAAATTGACCTATGTTTAAAATTGTAGCATCCGAATATTATTTAGGTAAATCAAATTTACAAATTTAATTTTCTAAATTAAGATTATTCGTTTGAAGAAATTTGTCTAATTTCACATTTTCTTTCAGGTCTTGGACTCGAGTCGCTGTGGTTGAAGAAAGACTGTCATTGCAGAATTTTGGATATCTTTTGAAGAAATATGGTTGGATAACTAAAAGATCTTTTTTTTAACTATATTTGTAGCAGATTTGGTGACTTTTGGCAGTGATTTTTCTTTTATCAGTGACCATTTTGTTTGAAACTGTAGCAAGTGGTTTGTCTTTTTTTTAATATTAATGAATAGCAGACGAAAGGTAAGCCGATACCAAAAATGGGAGGTCTTGTTCATGACTTGTTTGGTTGCAGTTTTTAAGCTTTCTTTTAGCTTTAGAACATTAGCGTAGCCGGATTAAAAAAAGCTAAGATTTTTGGTTTTCTGACTTGAAAAAGCTCGAATGTTTGTTATTGGTTTATCTGGTTGTGGTTCCCAATTCTGCGTGCTATTTTTCCTTCTTTTTTTGTTGCAGTGATTTTTGTTTTATTTGTGACCCTTTTGTTTGAAACTGTAGTAAGTTGTTTGTCTTTTTTGCAATGTCATTAAATAGCAGATGAAAGGCAAGCCGATGCCAAATTTTTTGGGATTAAGGCTTGGTTTGATGTTGTAACAGAAGAAAAGAGAACTTTGAGAGTTTGGTAAGGTTTTGAGAGTGTTGTCAGAGTTTGCAAAATGCGAGGTCTTATTTAGGACTTGTTTGGTTGCAGCTTTTAAGCTTTCTTTTAGCTTTAGAACATTTGTATAGCCTGATTAAAAAAGCTAAGATTTTTGGTTTTGTGACCTGAAAAAGCTAGAATTTTTAAACTGAATGAATAAACTCATCTGTTGTCTCACTTTCAGATATATCAACTTATTGCTTTAAATCTGCACTCATACAATTCCTTTAAATGCCAAAATATTGGGGAATAGAGCTACTGAAAGTTGAATATTTTAGTTGCACCTTATAGTTAGGGCTGGGTCCGGTCCGGTCCAGTTCGGTTTTTGGTAAAACCGAAAGCGAAACCGAGCATATTTTTCGGTTCGGTTTTTTTATTTTTCGGACCGAACCGGACCGGCTTTTTCGGTCCAGTTTCGGTTTTTTTCGGTTTCGGTCTTTTTCGGTTCGGTTTTACTGAAAACCGAAACCGACCCGAAATTTTTTCGGTTTTTCGGTTTCGGTCTTTTTCGGTTTTTTCTAATAAAACAAGAACCAGACTTTTTCTAATAAGAATTAAGATAATACACTTTAGCTGACAAAATTTGTAAAAATGTTTAAATCTGTTTTTGATACAGTTCCATTTTTTCTCCAGTGAGTTAATCACAGTTGGTCTGGCCACAGCCATTTATTTGTGAGTTAATCACAGCCATTTATTTTGTTAGTAAGAATCCAATGGCAGAAGATAGATAGTTCCACAGACTATACATAAAAGTATAGTCTGTGGCCCCTTCTCCCATCGGTTCATATTTAATTATACATTACGAAACTACGTGTAATTTTGACCGCCTTATAATTTGTATCAAAATTGTCGAAATGATTTTTTTTTAAATCTAATAATAAAATTTAACATATGATCAACTTTTAAAAAAAATTATTCCGACAATTTTGATACAAATTCTTGTTCGATTAAAATTGTACGTATTTTAGTAAATAACATTCAAACAAAGAAGTGGATAACTTTGAATGCGTGACCCTGCACCAGCAAAAGCAGTTCTCAACAAAAAAAATAAAGAAAAATGAAGGCTCTATTTCTAATAGCATGGCAATCTATAATAGTGTTATTTTCACACAAAAAACGTACAAGTTTCACACTATTCACTCTCGTACCCCAGTTACACAAAAAACTGCACTAAAAGCTATATTCTTTGAATATTCTGTTTTCCACAATTATTATAATACTATATATTAAGTTATTCTCTAATTTTTAAATAATTATCAGTAATTTTTTTAAAAAAATATTTAATTACGTAAAGTTACTAAAGAAGGTTTCTAATTTTCAGTTTGCTTGATTTAATTATTTATCACTTGTAACATTGTTGTGTCCATAATAAGAAAACGCAGGAGATGAACTAGCTATATCCATATATTTTATGAAAAGTTGACGATTATATCATTTCACCACCCTCATAATTACAAAATATTATATACATATAATTCAGTCATATCCATATATAAATCTTAGTTCTGCCACTAGAAAAACGATGTCATTTGTCAATGCTTAGTAAATGAAACTAGCTATGATGTTTGCATAATTCAGGTACCACATTGGGAAATGGTGGGTTTATAATGGTGGGTTTAAAAAAAAAACCATATAAAGTACATATTTCAATACTAATTTTTAGAAATGGTGGGTTTATAATTTGTACGTTTGAGTTCCATTTTTTTTTAACAATAATCCTAGCCAGCATAATGCAATGTCATTTAACTTTATTTATCTAGGAAGGTACCAAAGAAGAGTAAGTATTAGTATATTACTAGGGAGAATATACTAGTACTCTATATTGCAACAACACCGGTGGCGTCCCTATCAGTTTAGCACCTTAACACCCGTTAAATTTTTGTCACTTATTTACTTACGTAAAAAAAACCGTTTAAAAAAAGAACCATCTATCGATCATCTTACCATCTATCCGTGCCTAATTTAAAAGGCTAATATCTCTTAGATTAGTATCATCCTAAACAGCACGCTAGCAACCATGTATCAGCTTTCAGTTATAATGTTGGTTAAATTGTTCTAAGCCATAAATAAATAAATAAATAATATAGATAATCGTTCCAGACAAAATAATTATACAAAAGAATAAAGTACAATTGATTTCTAAATGGACTCACTACAAAACTTTTGAGGACCATGATTTTCATAAACTTTCACTTCCATCAGCCACGTGTCACCAACATATAGCATCACGTCTAGCATTTTCCTAGTATTGTTTTTTGTATCTATTCTAAATGGCCACAGACTTTTTGACACACAAGTAACGGATATATAAATCAAATAATCAAGTGATATATATCTGCCTCATGATACTATATGGTATGAAAAATAAAATACTTTGTTCTAAATGATAATGTAGGAGTTTTTTATAATTTTTCAAATGAAACTCTTTTTCTGTGTATGATATAAAATTATTTATCTAATAAAATTGAATCAGCATCCAAAATATTGTACGGTTTAAGTCTAAAAATAAAAGCTACATGAATTATTGATGATTAAAGGAGTAACGATCAATAATATCAGCTCCTACCTTATTTGAAAAGTATGGTCTGCTAAATTAAAATGCTTTTAAACACACTTATAACAGTAGTGAAGTGACTTACACAATTTATTTGCCTCAAATTGCTGTATAAACTATTACATCTAATATTGGAATCAATTTGTTGTATTAGTAAAGCACCGGAAATTATTTTTTTTAAGGGAAAAGCAACTCCACAATAATTCTACTTTTTCAAACTGGGGAAATCAAAGTTTCAAAATTAAAGTACTTCAATAAAAGAAAGAAAAAGTGGAGAGAAGGGGTAGTGTGTAAGCAAAGAACTTCAATTATTCTCCACATAAAATTTTAGTGATGGCAACCAAATTGTACGCAAGCACACGTGATTACAAAATTATTGCATTTTTGTGACTTTGATTTTTTAACCATAAAAACAGACAAATACATACTCAACACTAATCTATGGTCCAGCATTTTATCACTGACAACCATTTAATTTGTTTGATTTAACACGCTAATGTGTACATCATGGTTAGGTTTAATTCATCTTCTCTGGACCACATTAAATTTAGTTTTGTGCTTCTAGATAGCAGTGAACTTGATGAACAAGGTCGTAAACGAACTGAGCTTATATGTGCATATATAGCGAGACAAAAATGTAACAGAGATAGGATCAAGATAGGAATTTAAATTATGTACAATGAGCCAAAATGACGGTGCATTTACTGATAACACTATGAATAACTTATCATTCTATTATAATTATAAACCACAAATGAGACTGTCCAATTTTGTTAATTTTTTTCGGAAATACTCATGTTCTTTTTTACTAATTACTCATTTATTTTTTTAATTCAAAATATAAAAAATACACAAAAATCATTATTTTTTCAAAACAATTATAATCATATATCAAATAAAATCGTTTTACGTGTATTTTGTATAACAAGAATATTATATTACTCATTTAATATATTCATTCATCAATATACTTTTTAAAAATTTATTTACCCATCAATATAATTTTTAAAAATTCATTTAACTGAATCATATATATATACCACGCGTCGCATACGCAACGCGTGGGTAACGATGATTAATAGTAGCATTATAAATTAGCAGGTAAAAGTCGCAAGACCACTTTTATGGGAAATAGCCCTTTAATAACAATGCCTAATTTTCGACGGTGCATTTACTCATAACAATGAATAACTTATATTACTATAACTTTCCGCCTAATTTTCACTTAAACTATGCTTTCGCGCGTTTTTGTTAACAATGGATTTCATAAAGACTAGTATATTTACTATCACTAGAGTTTATGTTAATACTGCATACGAATGGTCGATATAGTAATCCAGTTATGCACTGTTTGTGCATTTCATTTGTGCATAGTGTATGTGAAACTTGAAAATTACAAAAACCATGGAAATTAAAGAAGAGTGACGAGAGGGATGCATGTTTTCCTTTTCGTATTTTTAATTACTCATGCAATGAGTGTAAAACCTAAATTTTTATTTATCTAAAATATTAAGTAGTTAAAACCATGAATAGCTATATAGCCTATAGAGGTGACCGTGACACAAAGTAACAAAATCCCTAAATTTATAGGAAATTCGTGTTTCATTTTCAGTAACATATGTTTCTCATTAAATAAAATTAAATTTTGTCCTCAATTTGAATAATTTCTCGAATTAACATTGGTCTCTTGATATGATCTCATCTTCAACTACGGAAAAAAAGAGCCAGGAAAAAGTACTTACTTTGATGAGTTTTTGTTTTTGTTTTTTGAAAGGACTTTGATGAGTTTGATCACAGTATATTTAGTTAGGTGGGTCGACTGAGAACATATAGCTTGTTTGGATGCAGCTTTTAAACAAATAAGCTCATTCTTCTAAGTTCTAATGTTCAGAAAAAAAACTAGCTAGGTTCATTGCCAAAAATTCTAGCAAGTTGTCATTTGTCAACCAAATAGAGTCTAGGTATTAAGCGAAAACATTAGCTCAAAATCTACAACAAAACAAGCCGTAAACGAGGCATAAAGGTGTGTCGACGAGTTACTTACCACGAAATAAGGTAAGGTAATGACGTTACGAATAACGAGCCACTGTAAACCATACCCAAACAAGCCCATGAAAGCCGCTACAAACATAACGGCATACAAAGGCAAGTTCATGGAAGCCAGCCCGGACGACCACCCAAACACTTTCCCAAGATCAGACGCGACAGCAAGGTAGTTAAGCTGCACTTGAGACACACCTAAAACCGACTTCATTTCAGAAGAATAAGCCGAGAAGTCGAAGTTGGTGCCCGTAAACGCTTGTATCCATATCGTCGCTACCAATATCATCCACTTTCTTGACTGTCCCGCCATCACTCTTTTGGTCTTTTATTTTAGTTTTTTAATTACTGTTTTGTGAAGTTTTTTCTTCTTCTTAAGTGCTAAGTAAGATAGGAGTTTGTTTTGTTAGTTAGGAGAGAAAGTGGGAGTGTGTTTTGTTGGTACTACGTGGACGAATACTTGAACGTTTACTATGCTATCATGGTGTGGGGCTCTTTTTTTTTGGGACCCAAATGGTTTTACTTTTATAGTTTTATTCAACCATAAATATTTAGACTAAAAATGTTTACTCGTCTGTCTTTATGTATATAATAAATCAACTATATTATGTATATAATAAATCAACTATATTGTGTATATATATATACATATATTCTTGATTTTGACTTCTCTAATAAATCTGTAAGTTCAAACGATAAGAATCATTGAACTCGAAGGTTCAAGAGTGCGGTGGATCGAATCCACTTGCATCCTCGATAATTCTTAAATTTTTAATAAAAGATTAGTGTAGTGTAGTTGAACCTACGTAATTTTGAGCTAAACCATATTTATTTCGAATTTTAAATGAAATCTATGCAATTTTAAATGAACTATACGTAGTTTTGATTCAACTATGTGTGTTACAATTAAGCTTGATTTAATTTCAACTGAATTTTATTTACTTTCAACTATAAACTCTATCCACTTTTAACTCAACCGCACTTTGATCTTGAACTTATTCAATTTTATCTGAACTTCGTGCAATTTGGAACCATATGTATTTTTAACCCCCGTTTGTAATAGGTGAGTATAGCTTTTTCTTTGGTGGAAAATCACTTTTTTTTATGAACACGTCTTTTTTATGAAAAAATCGTTTTGTTGATGAAAATAGCAGCTTCATTTGTGAAACATTCGTGTTTTTAGTGAGAAATATTTCATACAAAGGAATATATGTATTCAAATTATTTATATCTTCACACAACATCATATTTGATAAATATTTCATCAGATAGTACTATAACTGAAAAGTTAAAAAGAATTGTTTCTTTTTTATTTTAAAAAAGAATACAATGTCAATAAATAAAACTTATAGATACTGTACTTTTCTAAACATAAACTGACAAAATATGTTTGGTGTCGTGAAAAGATTTATTTATAGATTCTATGTACTACTATTTTTTTACATGTATTAATATATTATTACTTTTAGAGTAAATTAGTTTTTAGTGACCTGGGTTTTGGCCTATTTTAGGATAAGTGACCTAAGTTTTTTTAATTTCGGTTTTGTGACCTAAGTTTAACTTTGTTAGCATTTAGTGACCTGCCATCCTATTTTTCAAAAAAAAAAACATATTTCTTGCTAAAAGGACTAAAATACCCTCAGATTTTGGAGGAAAATTTCAGTTTAATGAGGGTATTTTAGTCCTTTTAGCAAGAAATATGTTTTTCTTTTTGAAAAATAGGATGGCAGGTCACTAAATGCTAACAAAGTTAAACTTAGTTCACAAAACCGAAATTAAAAAAACTTAGGTCACTTATCCTAAAATAGACCAAAACTCAAGTCACTAAAGACTAATTTACCCTTACTTTTACAGTATTTTCCTTTGAAGGCCTTGAAGGAGGGAAGAAGAGTTGGTTTGACTGGTTGTTGACAAATTGAGGGGAATTTTTCTAGGTTTGAGTCACTTTCTTTGTTACTGTGGTAAAGTTTCTATAAATTAATATCATTGGAATATTTATTAATTTATAAAGTTATTAATTAATGGATAAATTAATAATTTATTATTTTAGAGAGGTTTAAAATCGGTTCAATAAATATACTTGTCAATGACATAAAACTCATTATATATTACTAAGAAAACTCGTTAATAAATCAAATACACTACTTCACATATTAATATATAAATTTTGTTATATGTTAAATCTTCTAGCAAAATAAGAATAGTTAGTAGATACGTCAAAGTAAAGAGAAGCTCCCACGAGAATTAGATTTTAAGAAGAAGAAAATGATTATAGAGTCATATTTCACTAAATCGTCATATTAATTTTTATCATTTTGAATAATTATTAATTTATGATTTTATAGGGATCAAATATATCTGGCTCGAGCACTCTAGCAGAAGTGCTTCTTCCTTCCGGCCTTAGAAGGACAACAGGGGAATCCCCCCCTATCATGACTTCTGCTCGCTACATACCTTGATCGACTACTGTATGATTATTAATTTAGCGAGTATCAATTTACGGTTCTACTGTATTTCTAAAAGTAATGACTCAGTAACCCAAACTCTTGCAGGTTTTCTCAAAGTTACTTTACCAGAAAAATTCTCACCTATAGTTTGCATTCAATTTTATCAACAAACAAATCAATTAAATCATGAGGGCTTGAAGCTGAGGAAATTTTACTTTATCTAAATTTAGATAATTTTTTAAAATTAATGTGCAAACACAACAAACTTGGCAAAAGAAGCACTTTTTTTAGTGGGATCCCAAGTTAGATGACCATTAGTTGTTTCATTTAATGAGACCAAGTACAATTTTTAATCAAGCTGCAGGTATTAACAAGATTGTTTGCTGAAACGTCAAACCAAAAATCCACATAAATACAGCGAATAAAAGTCGAGGACCACAAGTAGAAAGCTGCCTGAAATATGGTTAATAAAAAGAGGGTGCATGATTTATTTATTTTAATTTTATACGGTGGTTTTTCATCATTTTTCATTCTTGAATCATGCACACAAACATCGTTTCAAAATTTCCTTTTCAGTTCACACATTTACTATAAGTACCGACTATTATACACAATCACTTGCTGCTAACAGACTGGAGGGGTAAATTTTCTGATGAAAAATTTCATGCATACATAAACATTAGATATGAGTATATTGTGTAAACCCAAAAAATTATAACACCTTTCACATTTGCATAGGACATTTGGTATAGTCTATAGATAGTCTAAATAGACTAGTACATTGTAGTAACTCAACAAATGAGCACATCTATACAAATAGAATGCTCATTGTAGAAATTTTGGAAACATATTTCTTTACAACTTGTTCACACAACTTTCAGTGTGGGATAAATATTAGTCTCTCCTTTCTATCTTGGGTAACCATATCCTAAACGCCAATCGCCAAATAGGAAACAAGATGAATAAATCAATGTGAGGGGAAAATGCAGAGGGAACTGTGACTTGTTTTCATTCTTTTCGTTCTTAAGAAACACTCGGTTAAGATACAAACCAAAATCAGCTCGAGACAACTTCAAGTTCTACACCAATTGGTAAATGATCGCTGGGATGATGGTAATTTGGTAATCCCCCAGCAATATCTGGAGAATCTGGCTCTGGGAGTTCAAGATAACTCACTGGTTTAATTTCACTGGGAGTGGACAAAAATATGTAATCAAGGGTACCAGTAAAACCAGGGGTGTAGTTTGTAAATGGTGGTTCTCCTCTTATAGTGGCATATACGCTACTTAAAGCAATAGGTACATCTTCTACATCATCCGGCAAAGGACTAGTGGGGGATGTACCTGAAGTTAAGTATTGATATACCTGAAAAACAAAAGTGTTGTGAGATGTTTACAAGTTCATGACAGAGAAGAATTTGTAGATTACGTCAATTCTTCATAAAGTCATTTGTGTTTGGCTATGTCTCGGGAAACAGTTTTTCTAGTCTAAGATATACCTTTTTAGTCCCATAACCAGCTTGCAAAGAATTATTATATTAAGGATTGTCAAAAAAGCGTCTTAAGTTTTTAGAAGGCAATGAGTTTTCAGTATTGTTACAATAATGGGAAATTCATAATTAACATTCTTCCAAGTTCCAATCTGGTTAAAAAAATACCCGATTATTTTGCGATAGAAAGAAAGAGACCTCAATTTGGTTTAAAAAAATGATAAATACAACTATTAGGCTTATATTCAAGGAATTTCAGAGGCGGAAGTAGAAAACAAAGAAGTAAAAGAATACGCATCTTTGGACTCTACTTGATAAAATGGAAAATCAAAAAATGAGTCAAGTATGTTAATAGAATTTCTGTAATATATTTTCTTTACCTCAACAGACTATGCATTCCCATAATTTGCAGTAAAATACAGATTGTCAAGATCAAACAACTTGGCAAGGATAAATAAATTATTACTGAAATTGTGGGGCTATAGGTGTGCATTCCAATAGATAAAAATTTACCGATTTGCAATTAGGAAAAGATGACAAACCTTATCCCCAGGGATCGAATTAAAGTCACCAGACACAACTACTGAGGGAGTGCAGTCAAATTTCTCGGACACAGTTGTTCTAAATTGTGCTAGCCGAGAAAGAAGATATTTGGCTTGTGCAAGCTTTACATCAGCCCAATTTGGATCCCTGTAACAGAAAAGAATGCCAGCATAGCTCAACATTGGGAATACTATAAAATACCCCCAAAAATGTAACACAAGTTTTCTAAGATTTTACCAGTAAAGATGTGTATTTGCCACAATAACAACATGATGAAAAGGATCTTTGACCCTAAAAGCAGCCATTATACCTACACAATCACGTTTCAACCTTACTCGAGGATCATTAGGATCTCCATGATTCCCAGCGGTGGCTTTATCAAAGACTGAAAATAGATCATTACTTAAATACGTTAGTAAATTAATAATTAGCTGTTGAGAAGAAAGACAATAAACAACCAGTACAGAAGAGCTCTGGTAATATGCATATATATATACAACTAGTACAGAAGAGCTCTGGTAATATGTGTATATATATATATATGTCACTACTTATATGTATATATGACATAAATATATATATATATATATATGTATATAAAAGGGGAGGTTATATGGACATCAACTTGGACACTTTTTTGCAAAAACGTTCCAAATCAAGATTTGATTCATGCAAATCTCCACGGTTTCACGACGGAAACACAAATATGTGGCTTGTTTTTTTTTTTCCGAGATGTATAATGACATGTTTTGAATTTTTATATTTATATGTAAGTATGTAAATATATATATATTTATAATTACAATGTATCCAGGCGTCTATTTGGTGCTCTTTCTTAATTGTCACTTGAAAACAGGAGTCTGACCTGATGCTTAAACACGACAGATAAATGAAAAATGCATTTACTTTTGCACTAAGAAGGAAAACTGGAAACTGATAATTTTCAGATGAACTATGGAAACTGAGAAAACGCCACCGAAGTTAAAGAAATTTGGAAATAAAAGTTGTATTTCAGCAGGTTAGATGAGAACCGTGATAAAAAGTGTTAACAGTCGTTATGCCAAATGAGATCCAGAAGATCACAGAGTCCAGAATCACCGTGTAATTCCAGAAATAAATTCTATATATTTTTTTAGACAAAAATTGAAGCAATAAAAATGCATTGCCGGCATGTCAGAGAACTCAGTCACAAAAAATACTACCTTCTTTAGCGGCATCCTTTTCTCCACCAGTTACTGCATCATTCTCTATGTTCACAGGTACTGTTCTACCATCCTGAACTGATTCCACAAGATCATTGTAGTCAATTTTCTCCTCTAATATCAATTCTGCACTATAAAACACCAATGCGAGGTTAATCAAAATGCAGGTGTGTATGTAAGGCTTATTATCAATATATAACCGATCGGTAGAGAAAGCAGGTTCAAAAAAAACTAGAAGAGATATCTTCGTCATTTACAAGAAGGCCTTTCTACAAATAGCTACATTACCACCCTAGTTAATGTTGAGGGCTTGAAATATGAGCTTAAGGAATTTGACAAAGAGCGACACGAGGGTGCCATTTAGTTCTTACAATACAGAATATATACAGGAAAACAGTAAAGGGCGTCAATACTCGAAGACCGTAATCAAATTACTTGTGACCAAAATAATTGGCTTGTCAACTATAATGTGAGGGCTCCATGAAGGCACATCATAATTGATTGTTAAAAAATGTAGTCGTGTAACACATTCATTTGAATAAAAAGGAAGAGGGATTTATATTACATGTTATGCTTGTAAAAGATCCCACAGCCATCAAGCTTCTTTCCGCTTCTTTGAAGATAGATACTATCGTAGCCTATGCTCTCCATATTTCGCTTATAGAAACTATCATATTCATCGACTTCCTTTGCAAATGCAAAAATACGTAAGAAAAATAAGAACTACGGCGTTGAGAAATTTAAGTCTGAACCAAGAAGATCACCACGAAAACAAAGCTTTACAATATACTGAAATAGGTTAAGAGTGGGAGAAATAGTAAAAACCTGCAAGCAGTAAATATCAGCTCCAATGTTCTTGACAACATTCAAAATTGCCTGTGAACGAGCCTTCCACCTGTTATAAAGGCAATTCAACAATATACCAAGGGCTTGACTATAGATAAACTTTGCGTTTTCAGGAGTTGATTGAAAGTATACTATACTACAAATCTTCGACTAAATTTCAGAAGATAGAATCAACTTCATTGATTCATTACTGACTAATTCAGAAGTAATCATCCCTTCGATTTGGACTTATGTTTCAAAATAGCAACAGAAATATTTAAGGTTATAGTAAGAAAACCATATATAAAATAAGGAGAGTCTTGAACTCATCAACTACTGTACAACTGTACAAGAATGTAAGATATTATATGACACCATACATGAAAGAAGTGTTTAATCTGGCCTTAATAAATTTGAAGGAAATAGTTAAAGAGTATTCACTATTCAGTATTCTTAAAGCATAAGCACTAAGTCAGAACTTACTTGCGACAAGCTGATGGAGAGTATGGAAACTGCTCGCTCTTTGCATATGCCTATACATTAAGAGAATAAAACAAGCATCATGATAGAATTATCGGAAAGGAATTCAGTGCACAAGTTGGTACCAAAATGTTTCTTCAGAAGGATATTTTGTAAGGATGCCAGCATGAAGAATATAATTAACACTCTTCCTGCACATACATTCTGCACATTGTTTTCACAAACTCTTATGCTTTTTTACATAAAATATTTTGAAAGTTGTATTAAATTGCATCAATGTAACCTCCAGGTTGTACCACTAGAAATCATTGTCAACGGATGGGGATATAGGGGGGAAAAGGTTGTGCTGGAGCCACTGATGAGTGACGATGGTCTCCTTAACAACTCAAGACCGACTACTACGTAAGATAATCACAGTCAAAGAGAACGTTTGCCACCTTTTTCATACACAAGCACAATAAGAAATAATTAACTGGACTATTAAAATCTTAAACTTCAAATTAACCAACTACAACATTAAATTTAGCATTGTGCCGTATTATGGTCCAAGTGTGTTAACCACAAAAACCACTAGGCAGAGGCAAACCTACGGAGTGCACCACAATAAATAATGTAAAGTTATGTACTGGAACCACGGAAAGGCAAAGAGAAACTGAAAACTAAACTGAGACAATTTATCATGTATTGATCCAATACCTGTGCTAATATGTTGTACGAGACGAGGCGGAATCTGAAGCCTGTAGTCATTTCAACAAACAATTAGAGCCTGACTGAGAATCTCAATAGTTAATAAGGTAAGTTGAATCTCTAAAGTTGTATAATGATGTTTGGTCTAATATGTTATATGAGCCAATAAATGAAAAGGTAAAGCACCAAGTTCTTTGGTGTGCTAAATTAAAACAAAGAGGGGTAAATAATTCCTTATGCAGAACGCGACTAATGAGTGACATGTCACGTTTGCAAAGTGTGATAATGATGAAGTGGTCTCTTTTAATTTTCAAGATATATAAGGTCTGGTCGAGAAGTAAGATTATTTGACTGCAAGAAGACATCCAGTCCCAAATTCACTTCATTTGTGAAGGCAGGTAACGGATTATCAGATTATCTCAAACATAAAGGGTGAGTGAAATACGATGATATATACACAAAAACAAAACATGTCTTTCTCTTTTATTTCGTAAGCTTTTAGGCGATATAGTGGCTTATAAGCTACTTTACACAGATACAGATGTCGGCGTCGTATCTGAAAGGAACACGGTGAGAAAAAAAATTGTTGAAAACTATGGATACAAATGAGGGTCGGATACGAGGTGGATCCAATGCATAAGGAGTATTTTCAATCCAGCCTCTATGCTAGCGCATTCGAACGACTTCTCTTCTATTCGTCTTATGCTTTCAATTGTACAATTTTACATGTCTTTACTGGTTAAATTATAATCAGAGACCTAGTTAGAGACCTGATAAATTAAGATTGGAAAGTATTCTCCTCCTCGTTTTGAAAACTTCCGATTTTGCTCCATTTTCTTGACCGAAATTTATAAGTTGGCTCAAACTTATGCAATACAATATCATGCTGTATCCGATCCGTATCTAATCGGTCATAGACCGAAGAAGTCATGATGCTTTAAACTGATATCCGATACTGATATACATCGGTATCACAAAATTCAAAAAAGAATTCGAGTACTGTGCTACAAAGCTTATAAGTTAGAACGATTTACAAGCCAGGTTAAGAACTTGAGCTTAAGTCTCAAGTCTACCCTTCATAAGATAAAGTTTCATTTCTTAGGGTGAGCTCCGATAAGGGGAACGTTAAAGATAATAGATAATCCCTGCACCATAGGGTTTCAAGATAGATGGCGGCTCAAGAGATTCTAGCTGTACTATATTTTCATAACTTAAAGTGGCAATACCTTCAGATTTACTAGTTGAAGCAATTTCACTCTGTTCCACAGGAATGAATTTCGGACTGGAGGTTGCTTTTTCTGTGCTCATTATTCTTGAACAGATTCTTCTGCGATTTTAAGACCAAATTTTTAAGTAACTTACACAAAACCAAGTCTTGGAAACTGTCTCCGGAAAACATAGAAACTGAACGCAAAACGTCAGAACCTTTTCAGCTTGAGAAAACTGTACATATTTTCTGTAAAGATGAACACAAAACGTCTTAACATACATATTTGTCCGGTTAAATCAAACAAGTATTTTCATTGTATTTTTACGTTTTTATGTAAAAAGTACATAGGATGGTAATTAAAAAAAAACATCATAATATTTTAAGTCAGGAAAAGTATTTACAGTATCTTGGACCAAATTGTTTTTCGAGATAGTATAAATTAACCAAGTAATTTTTTTTCTTGTTCATCTTTACAGACATGTCATATATAATAATTCTAGGTACTACTAAGAAAACATAAAATTACCTCACTCTCATAAAAAAAAAAAAAAAAAAAAAAACTATGGTCATAAAACGCAATAAAAGGAGCCCCATTGCGACAATCTTAGAGCATCTACAATAGTTTTATTAAATCTACCTTGTTAAATAGTGTCACATATGCATGTTTGCATTAACAACCATTTAAATCTCACATTAGTGTCTTTTTCTTAACAAAGTTATCTAATGGAGTAATTTATAATAAATAATTGATTTAAGAAAACGAATATTATTATTGTAAATTAAAAAGAAGATGAGAAAATGTTATTTTCCGGAGTATTTAATGTAGGAGTTGGTCAAACATTTGCCACGTCGTTAAATTTAACAATAATGTTAACAATATAATTATGAAAGGAAAAACATATTTAATAACTAACAATTTTAATGGCAATTGAATTAGTTCCTAAACAAATCACAAGCTAATAAGAATGCATAAATGTAATAATATATGTAATTAAATATATATATATATATATATATATATAGAAATAGAGAGACCTATGGAGGGGGAGACGGGGAAGAGATGAAGCTAATTTGAGCATTTTTTGAATTGGGTAAAAAAAGAATGTTTATATAGGAGAAGTATTACATTATATGTGTGTATTTGAGTTGCTTATAATTTGGGCCAATACCCATCTATTTAACATTTGTCCCATTATATTTTCAAGCCCAATATCTCACCTTCGGGTCCGGTCCCGTAGAACTACCATTTATCTTGAGGAAAATGTTAAAGTTGATACTAAGGACCGATAATACCAGATTGAAGTCTTTTTTTATAAGATTTTTCACGTTTAAATCCTGTATCGAAACTAATTTAAGTTTCAGTTGTCCGGCCTAATAAAAAATAGTTTAAAAACTGTTTTTAAACTTAAAAATATATATTATAATTTACGCGAGAAAGATATTACACTGTAAAAAAAACACTTTAAAATGCTATTTTTTAAAGCTTTTTTTAGTGTTTATTTGAATTATTAAGTAAAAAAATACCAAAAATTTACAAAAATAATATCTTTTTTTATCTCTTATAAGCTGAGCTAAACTTAAAAATCTTATGAAAGTAGTGACATATAAACAAAAATATTTTTAAAATGTGACCAGCTACCAAAGAGCCCGAAATGACCAATGTATCAACTTTTAGCAATTTAGCACTCAATTTTCGTATTTTTTTAATTTGGCATCCAAACTTAATGGTTTGTTTTCAATCAAGTAACTATTTATTGTTGACTCTCGTTTTTTCAATTGGAAAAACACTATTTAATACCATATACTATTTGATTTTACTAATTTGATAGCCAATTTACAGTACATATAACCAAATAAGTACCAATAGTTACTAACTTTTACCAATTTGATACCGATCTATAATGTTTCATTGTCTATGAGTGCATTGATTGTATGTTAACTAATTTAGAAGAACAAGTAGATTAGACACTGAATTGCTAAAAGTATTTTCCCCATTTATCTTGGGTTTAAACTTTGAATATGGGTTATTAATAGATAATAATATATACTACATATAAGATTGTTGGTGAAGATACCGTGTAGGTCATTGTAGACAAAATATTGTAATTTTTGTAACAACACGGATTTTTATAAGAAAATGTCGTGGTATAGAGAAGAAATATATATCACATCGGTTAGATACGTGATTACTATATAATATATAAGTTTGCAGTATCCTCTTTTTTATTAACAATTTTAAATTTGTGCGACCTAAGAAGCGAGAACGAAATTGAGCCAAATCGGACAGTATTGATGGTAGAAAGCAGATGGTGACGGTTTGGTCGGAGGACCGGATCATTACAATTTCTTTGTTCGTCTACTTAGAGTAGGAGTCGTCTCAAAGTTTCGAGAAGGCAATTAAGCTTCGTGGACATGGTCAGGACTCGAGGGTATATATGTTGGTATTAGTTGAGGGGCTTTCATGGAACGTAATGAACGGGAAAAAAGATTTGATTTCTAGAAGGACTTGTGCAAAGTTGCCCTGAACACAAACGAAGCAGAATTGTGGAATTTGAAAAAATTAAAAAATAAATTCTATTATAACCTCATGAAACAATTAATTGGAAAAGAAAAATAAGATTTCGGGAAGCTAAGAAACGGGGAACGTGTTTCTTGAAATTTAAAACGTCCCGTCACTATAGACTTGTGGATTCCTGCAGGTGTGCGGTGCGGTGCCTCAGTGTCTGATAACAAAGTGTTGAATACTAAGTCACGGGACTGTGAAATGATACAGGCAAAACTTGATAAATCCAAGTACCAACTCTCTTGTAATTTAAATGTGTTAAATTCAGTTGTTCACAGGTCGTGTAGGAAAACAATTCAAATTTCTATTATACAAGTTAACGTATTTTGTTCCAAATGCTTTTGAAAAACCTGGTAAAACCAACATTTCATCAAGCACTATTTAATAAAAAGTGATACAATAAAGGAACTACTAAACTACTGCATTAAACACTACAATAAATATGAAAATTAGAGACCAAAATTTGAGGATGGATTTTTTTACTACACTTTTTTCTGAAAAAACGCATAAACCGTAAATTTTTTATACAAACCGTAAAAAAAAAATACAGACCGTAGATTAAATCTACGGTTTGTATTTCAGTACAAACCGTATATTTAATCTACGGTTTTGCTGAAATTTTCAGAAATGGCAGAACAGTTCCTAAAAAATTACACAAACAGTCCCTGCGTCAAAATTACAGCAAATTGCAGTTTTCTTTCTCTTTCTCTTTCTCATTAACCATCAAATTTCTCAAAAAAAACCCTCAAATCACCAATCAAATTTCGTCAAAAAAACCCCAAATTACCAATCAAAAATGATACCCTAATTCAAGGTATTTTTTTTATTCTCTAGTTTATTATTTATTTTATGTAGTTTGAAATTGGCATAAAAAATTCCTTTTTTCTTCTTCTTTTCAATTCTTGATCATGTTCTTTGTGATGGGTTTTAGCTAATTTAAGTATTAGCTTGTTAAGATTGGCATGGAGGGGTGTAATTGTAGGATAATTCTGATTTTTAGGAATTATGAGTTTATTTTACCAAGTTGTAGATTGGTGACTAAAAATTGGTTTCTTTGTGATGGGTTTTAGCTAATTTAAGTATTAGTCCCCCCGTATTTTAAGCCCATTGCATATGTGCTTTATAAGCATAAAATCTGGTTTCTTTGTTATTGGTAAAAATATTCTTTTCTTGATCATGTTTTTTATGATGGGCTTTATCTAATTTTTAAGTAATTAGCTTGTTGAAATTGGCACGAGGGTATAATTGTAGGATAATTCTAATTTTTAGGAATTTTGAGTTTAGAAAATCGTAAATTGGGGACTAAAGGCTGCTTAGAGTTTGTTTACATACAGTACACTGCCAAATTTAGCTAAGTTGGGGTTTAGGGTATTTTTTTGCGTTTTTGAAGCTCAATTTTTTGCATGTCTGGTTTATAAGCGTAAAAGTTGTTTTCATTGTTATTGGTGAAAACAGTCGTTTGTTGATCATGTTCTTTATGATGGGTTTTATCTAGTTTAAGTTATTAGCTTGTTAAATTTGGCATGAGGGGTGTAATTGTAGAATAATTCTGATTTCTAGGAATTTGGAGTATGTTCTAGAAAATTGTAGATTGGTGACTAAAGGCTGTTTAGACTTTAGAGTTTGTTTTAGAGTACATTGCTAAATTTTGCTAAGTTGGGGTTTAGAATATTTATATTTTAGTCCTTTAAGCTCGACTTATGCTGTTTGGACCCCTCGTAATTAGGCGTTCTATAAAATTAGGTTTTTTTAATTACTTTGTTTGCATAAATATTAGTTGTAACTTCTTTTTGTGGAATCTTAGCTAATCTAACACTTTAGAAAAGCGAGCATGATTTGTTGGCCTAATAACTCTTTAGATGTATATATTTTACCAACTATATTTTATAGGCTAACATTTTCCGACAAATTGTTTAATTTTATATAATTTTTAATACAGTTTCTTCATGGCTCAGCTAGGTCTACGGATTAAAGGTAAGATGAGCATTTTATGTTAGACCGGTCATATTTCAAATCAGGCTTGGGAGGCTAGGAGAGAAGCGGAAAGAGGGGATGCGCACAAGATACGGTTATATAATTATAGTTGGCAGATACCGATGCCTGATAGAGTGGTACAAAATATGATTAGAGCGGGTTTTTATGGTATTCACACAATAGGTAATTATACCGTAGATCGAGGCTTGCTTACAGCCTTAGTTGATAGGTGGCGTGATGAGACCCACTCGTTCCATTTTGTCGGTGGAGAGTTGGGGATATCGTTATAGGATGTAGAGATCATGCTTGGTCTGAGGGTGGATGGTCTTGCTGTAACCCGATCAGAGAGGAATGATACCAAGACGAGCATGTTGAATTTGGTAGAGAGCTTGTTGGGTGTTAAACCTCCTGACAATCAAGTTGATACAAACTGTTTGACAGTTAAACTTGATTGGATGTTACATACTTTCGGTGAATTACCACCCGATCCTAGTGATGAGCTCTTGTTATATCAGTCTAGGGCTGTCATGTTATTATTACTTGGTGCACATGTATTTTTAGATAAGAGCAGTGATCAGATTCCACTATTGCCGCTGCCCTTTCTTGAGGATTTTGACACGTGTGCATAGTATAGTTGGGGATCAGCTCTTCTTGCCTGGTTGGAGGCTAATTTATGCAAATTGGTGCAAAATAAATCTAGCGGAGTAAGCGGGACGGTGATGTTTCTTGATATGTGGGCGATAACCAGGCTACCGCCTGTTAGACCGTGTGAAGGGTTTCCTGCTGATATCGACCCACCTGAGGGATTGCCTAGGTTTCCCCTCGGTTACAGGTATGATATTATTTAATTTTTGTATTCGATTTGTATTTTTTGGGGTGTATTTATCATTTACTTATTTTATTTATATTTGTTGTTTATCTTATTTTATTTGTATATTACAGATGGAAAATGTGGAGTCTTGCTAATCTTAAGCCATATGTCTACGGACATAATGTGGTCTATATACGGGACCAGTTTGACCAGATGTCGCATGAACAGGTAAATTTTCACTTTCTTATTTCCTACATGTAATTTACGTATTATATGTCGTATATGATTGCATTGGTCTTATTTGGATAGTATACAATTTTTGAAACAGTTTTTTACACATTTTTAAGTTGTGAAAAAAACAGCTTAAAAGTTGTACTGTAAACAGCTTAAAAGATGTTTTTAAAAGCTGTTTTTTTACAACTTTTAAGCTGTTTACAGTACAGATTTTAAGATTTTTTTAAACATCTTACAAGTTGTACTGTAAACAGCTTAAAAGCTGTAAAAAAAACAACTTAAAAGTTGTACTGTAAACAGTTTAAAAGATGTTTTTACAGGTTGTTTTTTTCACAGCTTTTAAGTTGTTTACAGTACATCTTTTAAGCTGTTTTTACAGTACATCGATGTATTTTTAAACTTTTGTTTACATATTCTTATAATAATTTTGCGGATTACAGATAGTCTGGCAGCCTTACGGGAAAATCGATGACTATCCAAAATGTTACACGTGGGGTCGTGATGTGTGACATTGTTGCATTCCTCTCATTTGTAATGAGAAGATTGAGTTCCATCCCGTGGACAGGTTCATGAGACAGTTTGGTTTTGTTCAGGTAGTCCCTACAAATATTTGGAAACCCAATCAGGGTCACGGTAAGGATAGAAGATATGAGAATAAATCTGACCAAAAACACGATTGGCCTGAACTTTTCCAAGAGTTTATAACCGTGTGGAATGACCACCACAACCGACTTATTAATGACGACTTTGTTACGGGGACATCATCGGATTAATTGGGATGGTATAGAGAGAGGACGCGCATTTTCATAAATCCACCTGAACTTAGACTGCCATCTCACGGTTTCCGTGAGCATACGGGTGTGCTGAATAAAATGGTAACAACTAGTTAAAGTTCAATAATATTTGTTTGCCATTTTTTTGTTTGTATGTCTAAATACTAATAAATTTTATTTGTTTGTTATTTTATTTTTGCAAAAAGCGATGTTGCGCCGCAGTTTCAAATCTTTTAAACGGCTGAAATCTAAACCGGATATGTATTTATTACGTGCGGAGTTTACTGAAATGGGAATGAATCCATATGGGTCAGGTGATGAACAGTCAGAGGAGAAGGATGACGATCAAGGTTACGACGATAGTACTTACAGATACGAGAAGGCTTCAAGTTATCGGCGTACCGAAAGAGACAGAGGGGAAGGCGAATCTAGTAGTGGAAGACGTGGCGGGGGTAGAAGAATGGGTGGAGGTAGACGCACGACTACAAATCAGGGTAGAAGTTCAAGCGGTCATCGTCGTGCTTCTTTTGGAGGGTCGTCCTACTTACACGATAATGTCCAGTTCGATACCGAGACCCCAGATTTTTTTCATAAACAGTCTTTTGGGTCGTATGATTATCATCCTGGTCAGCATTCAACAGACACTTGGGATCGAGGATTGACAATTACATCACACGAGCGTGCTCCGCATCCAGAATCGCAGTATAGAGATAGACGTCGTCCTGAGCTAAACGAGATTGAAGAGTCCAGTGAGCCGTCATCGGACAGATTAACATCGGCGGGAAAGATGCTTCCTATGTCAAACTTTAAAGTGTTTAGTCGTGCCAAAAAAAAAGTTATGATTTGTTTTATTTAATTTGATTTGTATGTTGAATTGTAAGTTACTGAACTGGGTTTATATGTTATATTTTTAGCTGGGTTTGAATATTATAATATTATCGTATATGTTTTTTATAGGTTAGTTATTATGGTAGCACAAAGAAACAGTAAAGGTCATGTCAAAATTTTGAGTTTTTCATAATATAAAATGACAACCCTATCCGAAAAAATACAAACCGTATGTTAAATCTACGGTTTGTAGTGTAAACGCCATTGGATACCTTATTTATAAAAATCCGCCAACAACACTTGCTCAATTTTGAATTATTTTGATTGATTTGACAACACACAAGTTCGTCTTTATTATGAAATGACAACCCTATCCGAAAATGACTTCTCAATGCATTATTAAAGCTTGATAATGACTATACATGATTTTTTTTTTTGAGATAACGAACCGTAAAAAAAAATACAAACCGTAAGTTAAATCTACGGTTTGTAATGTAAACGCCATTGGATACCTTATCTATAAAAATCTGCCAACAACACTTACTCACTTTTGAATTATTTTGATTGATTTGACAACACACAAGTTCGTTTTTATTATGAAATGACAACAATGCATTATTAAAGTTTGATAATGACTATACATGTTTTTTTTTTTTTTGAAATTGAATATAAATATGCTATATTTTTGCCAATCCTAACTATCTCTCAAATTAAACACAAACCCTCACTTAAATCTCTTCAAAAATACTCATTTCTCCAAACAATAATATACACAAACACTCTTCAAAAATGAATTACGATTATAGTTATGACAAAAACCAATTGAAGTACAATTATGTTGATTCCTCCAGTAGCTCAAACGAGAAACTAACTGACTATATAGAACATTTTGAAGTCAATGATGTGACTTGGGATACAAGGGATGAAATTCTTGCTGATCTTAGTGACGTGGCTAGAAATTAGAGTTTTATTCTTACGATCTGTAGGTCGAGGGGGGATGGGAGAAGAGCACCGTATGTTGATATTGTGTGTGATAAATCGGGGGTTTACGAATAGAAGAAGCCGTCTTCCACAAATTCAGGTACCAAAAAAAAAAGATTGTCTATTTTTCATTAACGGTTACGTAGTTAATGATGAATGGATGTGTCGTGTAGAAAATGGACATCATAACCACCCACCTCCCACTTACCTTCAAGGGCAAGCACGGCGTGCTCGTTTAACACAAGAGGAAAAAGAAATGGTTAAAACTTTAAGCTAAAGTAGTTTTAAAGTTAGTGCAATATTAGAGGCCATAAAAAATCGAAAACCTGACAATGTATCCAACACTAAAACGATATATAATTATTTAGCTGGTCTGAAAGTTAAAGAGAAAGATGTTAGAAACCCGATACAAGAACTGTTTAATTTGTTGGATAGACATCAGTATAGTTTCTTCTACAATATGAACCCAACAACTCATATCCTAGAGAACTTGTTTTTTGCCCACCCCGATTCTATAAGTATGTTCAAAGTTTTTCCTGATATATTGTTAATGGACTGTACATATAGGACAAACCGTTTTAATATGTCATTTCTAGAGGTCGTAGGGATGATATCAACTAACCAAACATACTGTTTAAGTTTTGTTTTCATGAGGGATGAGACTCAGCAAAGTTATACTTGGGCTTTGGAAAAATTTAAAGAAACATTGGAGGGTTGTACGATACCTAGGGTGTTTGTGATCGACAGAGAAATGGCCTTGCTAAATGTTTTATCCGTTGTTTTTCCCGATTCTTATCATATATTGTGCACTTTTCATATTGCTAAAAATGTTTTGAGAAACTGTAAAAAAAAACAGACGAGGAGTGGCAAACGTTTCTAGATAATTGGGGTTTATTAGTTGATGCTGAGACGATAGAGGAGTACAATTATAACCGATCTTCTTTCAATTTCTCTTACAAATCGTATCATGCCGTGCTTAAGTATGTAAACAAGCTCTTAAATGATTATGTCGATAAGTTTGTTGCATGTGATACCAACCATACAACACATCTAGGTAGCATAACTAGTAATCGGACCGAACAACAACACGCAAAGCTAAAAATATCTATTTCCATAAATACTGGCACGCTTGAAAATGTTTGGGTAGAAGTGAATAAAATTCTGAATAAACAGTTTGAGAATATTAAGATGAAGTTGGATAAATGCAAGTCTTCTTTTCCACATTCAGAACAGACACCTCTATTTAAAAATATTAGGTCGTATATCACACACCATGCATTTGATTTATTATTTGAAAAACACAAAAAATGTAATGGCCAGTCTGATGAGAATTGTTCTTGTGGTATAAAGTTGTCTCACGGGTTACCTTGTCATCATATTATGAGTGAACATATTTTATTCGGCAAGGCTCTTCTACTAGAATATATCCATACATTCTGGAAAAAATTAGATGTAATTTATGATAATGGGAATAACGATTGTTGGCCTGTGTGGCTAAACCTTAGAGGGGGGGGGGGGGTGAATAAGGTTTTTGGCGCTTTTTGCGGAATTAAAATCTAAGTGCAACTAACAACCCAACTTTTAGCAATTCTAAGCTTAAGTGTTACTTAATCGTTAAACAATCAAACGCAAGAAATAAACAAATAATAAGTTGCGGAAAGTAAAAGTTTAGGGAAAGAAAATGACACCAAGATTTATAGAGGTTCGGCAAACGGCATACGTCCTCTCCTCGGTACTACCGAGTATTTCACTAAAAAATCTTCTTTTCGGATATTACAATCCTATCAAGCTAATCAACCGATTAAGCTCCCCCTCACTTTATGAGTGTCCCGAATGAAAAGACCTAGAGCTTTTAAGCTTCACTTGCTTACAAAGCCTCTACCCGATCACTCGCTCACAAAAGAGTTTATAAAACACTCGTTATAAATTTTGTTACAATAATGTAACTACACTCACTATTCTAATTGCTTCTAAATAAGCTAATTTTTGAGTTTTTGATGATGATTGAGCTTGTATGGCTTTTTCTTCAATTTCTCTCTTTCTCGAATATATTCACCAAAATGGTGATTTTTAGGGTTTTTATTAGAGAGGTTGAAGGATGATGTTGTGTGTATTGATTGGTGGTTTGGAAGAGAGATTGAGCTTGTATATGTAGACCAAAGGTCTGTTTTTATGGGTTATGACCGTTAGAAGTGGTTGAGGCTGTTTTAAGCTATTTTCCAGAAAAAGCTGAAAAGCTGTTTTCGAATTCTGTAGAAAACGATCGGTCGTTTTCTACAGTCGATCGGTTGTTTTCCAGAAAACGATCGGTCGTTTCTGAAAAAACGATCGGTCGTTTTTTCGACCTGCTCACTGGAAGAATTTGGACCAAAAACGATTGGTCGTTTTTGTCCAGTCGATCGGTCGTCTGTTCTTCTGGCAGTTTTTCGGTCTTCTTCGAAAGCCCATAACTCCTTCGTTTTAGCTCCGATTCTGGTTCCGCTTGAACCTGTGGCTTTGTTTTTCCGAGCTCTATCTTTCTGGCATGCTGTAATTTACAAATTCTCTTTTTGGAAAAAACAAGCATTATATCATCGAAATAGAGAAATCGTAAAATCATTAAAAACATAATCAAAGTTATAATCAAAATCATTATTGAACTCTATGTTCAACAACGATGATTATGGGTTAGAGGGTGATCTAGAAAAGTTTAAAAGTGTTTATTCTACCAAAACTAATGTTGAAAAACGGCGTATGAAAACACAACTCCGAGAGATAACCTTACCATCTAGAACATGCATGAATGATCCTGAAGTGAGACAAACTAGGGGGCGACCTAAAAAAGGAGACAATTCTAGTAAGAGAGATAAGTCGGGATGAGAGTATATGGAGGAACAGAGTGCTAGTGCTAGTAGAGATAAAGGTAAAGGTAAATCGGAAGAAACAGCGGAGGTAAAGGTAAACCCAATTAGGAGGCCGCGAAACCAAACAAATAAGCCCACCACCACTAGGCAAAGTTTCATGTACAGTGACCAAATATGGGTCATGTTACATAATTACATCGATACGGTTTATGATATGCGTGGGGATGGTAACGGTGGGTTCCGAGTAATTGCAAAGGTCATGGGTAAAGAACATGGGGAAAATGATTGGTACGCAATTAGATGTGATTTGTTTCAAGAGCTGCAGCAAATGAAAGGTGTTTATTATGATCTGTTTAAGAATCTCAATTTTGAGGGTTATCGATATGATTATATTCTATCCAGTTTGAATTTTTATCATCCTACATATCCTGCCTCTTGTGACAAATGGATGAGATTTTCATCTTATGGTTTTTTAATTGCATCTCATTATAATATCTCAATTGTATTGTTGTCATTATGGCCAAACAAAAATGGAGGGGTACAAATATGTAATGCCACTTTTTTACCTCTGGTCCGCCTCCTGAAACGACATATTACATCACTACTGTAATGGTGTACGTCAACAGTTGTCATTATGCTGAAGTTATTCCTAAAGAATGGATATTAACAACGCCAAAAATTATAACACGGTGGGAACAAATACGCATTGAAGCTGCTGAGCATGGAAGGAACTTTTTCGAGTAAATTTCAACTTATACATAGCGCTAGAAAGGCAGTCGGGAAAGCAAATCCTAACTGAAGAAGATGCTATAAATGTATCAGGTCCATAATTAGTTTTTATTTTTTATTTTTATGTAGAGTACTTTTTTTCCAAGTTGTTGTAAACTACTTTTGATGAGGCTCAAATAAAGTTATGTGATGTATCATGTTTAACTAATATGTTTTATGAAATTTAGTTAATTTTTGCATATTGAGTTAATTTCTTTTATGAAATTTATATAAATTATCATTGTTTCATTAAAAAAAATGACAATTGGCACCAAATTGGCAATTTAGTTAATCTTTCATATTGAGTTATCCAAGTGTTGAAAAACAAACCAAGGTTATCATATTACAGCTCTAATAACTATCCCGTATGTACATGTAAATGTATGATTTCAACTGTTTCATATTTCTTACTTCACCTACTAAAACTTACAAAAAGAGTGAAATTAAAAGGATCAATAAATCTCAACTTATACACTTTACAAAAAGGCCACATGATGAACCAAAAACATGGAATTTGTCAAATCAACTTTTTTTGGGTAAATTTGTCTAAGTCTACATTTGTGTTTATTTTGAGAGATTGTTAGAATTGACCAAATTTATATATATATATATATATATATATATATATATATATAAAATCATATCTAAAAGATTTAGTATTTTATAAAAAAATTCATTTTTATTTTATCTATCATCTTTATAATTAAAAAAAAAACATGATTAATTTTTAAAATTGGAGTATTTTTATTGATAGAACCAATATTGCAACTCTAATAAACTAATTTTTTTTTTATCAAATCAACTAAACATGAAATTTGTCAAATCGGTCTGGGTATTAATACTTTGTTTAATTATGCATTGTAAATATGATTTTTTTGTTTGTTAAATAATTAATGATGGGTTTTTATACTTAATGCATATAGTAAATAAAAAGACCTCCGTTTTTAGATTTGTCACGGGTCTCGCTATGTAAATATATATGTGATATGTTACTTTATAGTAAAACGTTACTCCATCCGTTCCCAATTAATTGTCATTTACGAAATTACGTGTAATTTTGACCGGCTTATAACATGTATCAAAATTGTCGAAATGAAAATTTTCAAAACTAAATCATAAAATTTAATATTTGAACTATTTGATTAACTTTTAAAAAAAATTCATTCCGATAATTTGTATACATGTTATTTACCGGTTAAAATTAGACGTAATTTCGTAATTGATAATGAATTGGAAACGGATGAAGTGTATGTTAACAGGATATTCTATGAAAATTAGTGAGAAAGCATCTCATATGAAAGCAGCATGTATAAAGAGTAAAGAGGCATCTCTATATAATATAAAAGTTTTGAGACACATGCAGTATTAATATTACTTCAAACAATTGTTAAGCACCTAAAATAATTGCATTGGCTAGTGTATTCTTCCCCATGTATTTTTCCTGGATTTTCTTTTATAGCATGGGTCCACACTTTTCCATACTGACCCTATGGTATTTTTGAAATGTGCATTATATATCTTGCTGGCTACAAGTTTCAATCCAACATTATCATAAAGTCTTTAAACAATGAGGTCTACATCATATGATAAAGAAATTTAAATAAAAAGTTTCATACAAAGTTATTATTATATGAATTGACTTGGCCAATAAGATCAGAACATGGATTTCCTTTGTAGGTTTATCAAGAGCACATGGATCTACATGCACCGTCACTTTTAACGTGGAATACTAGAATTAACACCAATTAACTTAAATGTCTAAATTGATCAAAAACGTAAATGATATCCATAGTTTACTGCTGTACACATTATCGAATGACACTTGATTATGTTAAAACTTTCTTCAAGGAAACTTTTAATAAAATAATTATTTTCACTAATAAGTACAAAAGTTATTTCAATTAAAGAAAGTGGATCATAAACCGGGATAACACATAGAAATACCAAATATCACTTGTCATCATCCACTATCCATGACCTGACCCAAGTCATAACATACATTTGTATTAGGTGTCGACGGATTATTCGATATGTGATTTAAAAAAAATAGTTTTCTAGATGATGAAATAAGTAAAAAAAATAATGGGACTGAGGTATTAATAATAGGGCCGTCACCGCTCTTGCTACAAACTTTTTAGGCAATCAGATTAAATTGAACCTTTGGCAACCGGCATTACCGGGCAGGCCTGAGAATATCAACTTTGATTTGTTCATGAACGAAAAACACATCCGATGGTATCTTTTCCATATTGTTTAATATATATAGAAATCTGTAAGAAAATTAACCTTGAAAATGCTAATTATGCTACAATGCATGAACTGTACTAGCTAGCATAATCGATCCTTGTAGTATAGAATAAAATAACATGTAGAGAAATAGCAAAATTCCAACAACCACCTGCCACTTATTTATTGCAGACAGTAGACAAAACGCGTAACCTTTGAGAATAAAATTACTATATATATTAGTCCCATTGCCCATTCCCATTACATACCATTTAGCATTTCACCTTTTTCCTTGTGAGATTGGTCTGTGTTTTTTGTTTTCACCACTAAATACTAAGCTTGATTTGGTCTTGGCCCTACTCCACTTATAGCCACTTCAAAAGTTACCTTATCATTTCCATATTTTAGCTTATACTTACTTTTATAGAAGTAAATTAATCCCAATCATTACTTGGTGTTTGAGCTAGTTTCACTTTCCAGGTACTTTGTTCTCATACATTTATACTCTTTTTCTTTAGATCTATTGGCACTGTGTTGCTAATCTTGATATCTTATGTAGCTCAACTCAGCTAAAAGCCGTATGAACATTTTGAATCTTAACAATAAATAAAATTAGCATTAGTGCAATATTAGATACTTATCCAGAAAAAGTGGCAGTAGATTTTTCCAGGAATGATACTAGTATTAATTATATAGACTTTCTACAGTTTTGGACCCATTATCATGTTTAAAAATTTACCTCTATCTTCCAGTTGAGTTTTATGTCTTTCTGAAATACCTTCAGTACCTTTGTTAAAGGATACTGTTAAATGTTAAATCTTAGTGATGAGCAAGCGTATCAGTTTTCTTATGTGACTTGTTTAGCTTTAAATATTATGAGATTGTTCTAAAATTATACACCCATCAGTTTCTTTATTCATTACGATGAAGTCAAATATTTATTAATAAGGGATCAAAATGTTAACTTATAATTAAAATAATAATTTCTCTCTCTTACTTTTCTCTTATTCTCTCTCATTTATTTGTAATTTTCACATATAAATTAATAAAATAACAAAAAGATGAGTTGTATAGTTTTGATAGAGAAATTGATAAAAAAAACTGATAATTTGTATAAACCAAAACGTTTACTTATAAGTTGTAAAAGTGTACTTTTTACTTTAAATACGAGAAAACTTGTAAGTCATTTAATGTGGTTGCTCTATTAAATTAATTTGGGTTGAAAAAATTTGATAGAAGTATATTAAAATATATTAATATTTAGTTATGATAAGAAATGTGACAAGAAAGCTGAAAAATGTATAAAGTTAAACCGTTATACTAAAAATATAAAAATAATAATAATTATCTTAAATATGAGAAAAATGTAAGGAAACTGGTGGTCGTTAAGTAGGCAGATATAGTGCTCTAAAAGCATATGGACCTTTAAAATTAGTTCCGCTCCAAAACTTACCGCTTGATGTAATTTCTTTTTATGAATATTCTGAAAGCAGAAATCTGATGTAATTTTCAAATTGTAAATAGAATTATATGTGGAAGAATGGGGGATTTTTCACCCCAACCCTTAAACTAGTTTTATCACTTGCGTTTGGATAAAATGATTGTTAGTCTTTAAGCAAAACAACAAAAGACTATTTTAGCTAGCTACGTATTGAATCTATAGCCTCACAGTTGTGAATAAGTGTCTTATCTTTTTCTCTTTAGCCACGTTTTCTAGAATTGTAGTGAATACTGTAATAAGATCACAGGTTGTTATTGTATATTTGTCTTGTTTCTTGCATGGCCAGATGGCCTCGATAAAATTTGCATAACTTATTATAAAGTGATGACAATTTTATAGTGTATAACTATTAGATATATAGGATCCATATTAGATCTGGTTTTGGAAATGAATATTAAGATATGTTGTTCCCAACAAAAGTACCCAGTCCTAATTTAATACTAGTATATTTTTTTGAAACATAACTTAATATGGTTGATACTCGAATACTCCTTTGAACTCTTCTTAAAGTGCTAACTTAACACTTGGTACAAACATGATCCTTAATCTTCATCCTCATAAATAAGACGGCACACGAGCTGTGGACTTTTCTAGCTGAAGCTTTTAATCAATCAAGTTGGCTCCTTAAGACTCGGAAAAAGTCAGGTTCGTTCAACTTAAAAGGCTTAAAAAAATTCACCAAAAATTACAATTAAAACTGTCTTTTATGCTGACAAATCAAATGCAGTACAACAGTACAACTTATAAAAAAAATAAACAAAAACTACATTAAACTCGCGACATTGAGTCTCATCTAGTTCTTTTAACTTATGAATGATCTTACCATATGCAGAATGGCCAAAGGAAGACTAAGCCAATGGTTACTAGTAATATGTTGTTTAGTGGTCTTGTTCAAAGTAGAGGGTATAAAAGTTGGAATTACTTATCTCCAGAGCGCAGTTGCAAAAGGAGCAGGTAATAATATTTTTATTCAAAATACACACTAACTAAATGCATGATTATTTTTTCTAACATTTTGGATGTATCATGTTTCTGGTTTGTAGTTTGTTTGGATGGAAGTGCACCTGCATATTTTTTCAGTCCCGGATCTGGAGCTGGAATCAACAACTGGCTTATTCACGTTGAAGTTAGTCAACTTGATCAATATTTTTGTTTTCTACATTTTACATTTATTTGATAGTTAAATTATTTAGAAAATACTAATTAAATTGAAAAGACGTTACAACTTTGATTTTGTTGGCTATTTCAGGGAGGAGGGTGGTGTAACAATGTGACAAGTTGCCTTACTCGAAAGACCACTCGTTTAGGTTCATCGAAATACATGGATACTCAGGATAATTTCTCTGGGATGCTTAGCAATATTAAGAAGTTCAATCCAGGTTCACATGTAGTCCTTGTAATCGTAAGAGGGCTTGTTTGGCTGCAAATCTAAATAAATAAGCAGGTTTAATGGTGGTCAAGGATGACCAAGCCAATTCATTTTAACAATTCAGAATTTTCTTCCCAGAAAACATTGAATCTCAGTGTGAAACCGGTTGACCATATATACTATATAACTTATAAGCAAAAAGCCTGAAATGAAAAGCTTCAACCAAACAAGTTCCATGTTTTAGTTAATTCTTATTATGAGTCAAAAGGTTATAACTTATAAGTTATAAGCATCTAAGGTGCTAAAAGGAGAACTATTTTTTTTTGTAAAAATACAGATTTTTATGACTGGAACAGAATCAAGGTTATGTACTGCGATGGGGCTTCATTCACTGGCGATATTGAAGCAGTCAATCCTGTAAGTAGCACTGTATTAATGCTGGTACTGTTTTGATGCAAAACAAGTTCCGAATTTACTGGAATAATTTTTTTTAGATTCTTGAGCTTCAAAATTGAGGATTCCTAATAACCACTGAATTGTTTCAGTTTTAAATCTGCTAACATTCTGAATTTGGTGGCGGAGCTTTTTAAGCAAATAATTGGATTTGTGTAGGTTTTGAAAAATGCTAGGTTTCTTTCCTTCAACTTCTAGCTCTAGTTCCAGGATGAAAAATAAAAAGGTTTAGCTTTAAAGTTTAAGCTAATCAAACACATGCAGTCCAACTTTTAAGTCAAAATAAAACAGTTTGAGCTTAAAACCTGCAATCAAATATGGCTTGTTTGGATAAAGCTTTTAAGTAACTTAGCTGCATTTTTTAAGAATGAGAAAAAATAGGCATACATGCACAGTTTAAACTTTAAAGCTTCCATCTTTTTTATGTAAGAAAATGAGATCGCTTTTATAACCTGATCAACTAAATGCAGTCTATATTTTAAGCAGAACAGCGGAACTTAAATGTTACAACTCTTCCTGAACAACAATACAATTTCCAAAAATGCAATCAATTAAAGACTCGCATTTTTAATATAAATGGTTAACTCAAGTATATAGTTTTATTTTATTTTTTCCATGTAATATAGATTCCTCACCTAAATGTTTTTGTGCAACTTATTTTATCAGTTTCTAATTCATTTTATTTTTATTAGACTACGAAATTATACTTCAGAGGTGCCCGCGTTTTTCTCGCTGTTATCGAGGATCTATTAGCAAAAGGAATGAAGAACGCTCAAAATGTAAAGCTTGATATTTGTGTCAATTACACAAAATTATTAGCTGTAACAATGTTTCTTATTAATAATGCATGTTCCCTCAAGCTTATATTTAAATTGGATAGGCTGTTTTCTCGGGTTGCTCAGCCGGTGGATTAACCTCAATTTTGCACTGTGACCAATTCCGAGGTCTTGTACCCACCTCTACTAAAGTCAAATGCTTTGCAGATGCTGGATACTTTATTAACGCGTAAGTTATTGATTTCAGCCGGAATAACACCTTAATATCGTTACCAATTTTGGAAGGAAAAAAAAAATCCCTTATCGCTAACCAAATTTTCTACTTTTTAACAGGAAAGATATATCTGGTGTAAGTCGTATTCAAGAGTTCTACGCCGATGTAGTAAAAACACATGTACTCCTTTCCCCCCGTACATTTGAGATTTCTCAAGAGTGTTTAATCGATAAATGACCTTTTCTTTTCTAGAAAATAAATGTTAGTTAATTCTGCTGCAGGGATCAGCTAAAAATTTGGCCCCATACTGCACTTCAAAAATGAGCCCGGGCTTGGTAAGATTTTGTATTTCTATGTAATATCTGGTTCGAGGATTTATCATACAAAATAAGAAGCTACCAAAAGAAACTTCTCAATGTAAAAATGCACTTTCTTGTGGAGGAAAAAATGCTCTACCTTTCGCAGGCCAAGCATGGCCTGACTGTGAATTAATTGTTCTACGTCTATATTATCTGACAATGTGTTAACATATAAGAGGTGAATTGCAGTGTTTCTTCCCACAAAACATGGCACAACAAATTCGCACTCCGCTTTTTATAATCAATGCTGCATACGACTCTTGGCAGGTTAGTTTCTTCCTAAGCAGAAAAAATGCATGCTTACAGTAATCCTCCCAGATTCAAATTAACTTTTGAGTTCGTCTCCATTCAAACATTCATGAAGAGACAGCTATAAGTTGGTACCGTTTTATCTACTAATTTTATTTTGACTTTGCTTTTAACATCTAGATAAAGAACATTTTGGCACCGGGTGCGGCAGATCGTCATGGAACTTGGCGTGACTGCAAGTCCGACGTAACTAAATGCTCAGCTGCTCAACTCAAGATTATGCAAGGTTAGTTTACAATGCTCTCGCTGTTGAGTGCCATGTGATAGCCAGTTTTACAGAAAATTATAAAAACGGGAAAAATGCAAATTACCCATATATATTATTGGCTCTCTTCAAACAACCACACAGCT
Source organism: Primula vulgaris (assembly GCA_963920805.1). NCBI lineage: Eukaryota > Viridiplantae > Streptophyta > Magnoliopsida > Ericales > Primulaceae > Primula > Primula vulgaris. Next base: position 10,196,297 of record OY987218.1, on the reverse strand, counting down.
TCAAATACTTGCAGTTTAAGAACAGAACAAAACCTGTCTGGGATTCGCAATTATCACATTGTATACACTACATAGGTGTTATGTGAATAAAAATAAGGAAAGTTATTACTTGTATCTATACCTGGCTCGTAAAACCACAAGAAAGCTCCAGGAAATAGATCTTTGAAGATTCTAAGGAAAACACAAAACTCAAATAAAATAATAATTTGGTAATTGGTATATAATTTATAATGAAATTTTGGTTTCAATTCAGATTACAGGATGCAATTTATAAATGCCCTAACAGGGGTGGGTAGTGCATCTAGAGGATTGTTTATTGTTGGGTGCTATGCCCACTGTGAAGTTGGAGTGCAAGAAACATGGCTCACCACCGACTCTACAGTACTGAGTGGAACGGTATGACCTCCTACTTTAAAAACTTTTGTATTGTTTTGAAAATTCTCTTTTTTGTGTAGCTCTCTTTTTGGAATTCTCAGTTTGACTCATCTTTTTTCTTATTTTTACAGACAATTGCAAAAGCAGTTGGTGATTGGTACTATGATCGTAACCCCTTCCAAAAGATTGACTGCCCTTATCCTTGTAACAAAAGCTGTAAGAATCGAGTCTATGAATAGAGGCGAGCCAGGCGGCCAAGTTCAACCATAAAAATCATCTTTCCTGTTTTCGACATTCTTCACTTCATTAATATTGTCACAAATCTTTATTTTTATTTTTCTATAAACGATGAGCATATCTTAGAAAAAGGATGAAATGGAGGCACCATTAAACGGTACATGGTGTTACTGGTGTATAGTCTTAATTACGATACACCGTTGTTTATCTTGTAATACAGTAATACACTATAATTTGTTTTTGTAATAATACAAGCTTTTTTTTGAAAATTGTTACAACCCCAGGAACTTGTTTTATATCTTCTAATGAGAACATAGAACCATCAGGGTAAACATTGCTATGCATTTCCTACTTGTTCCTGTACGAGCAGGAGAAAATCCAAGGTTACCTTGTGACACTGTAACCCAAAGCTGAAAATTCATACTAGTTAATAAAATTAAGATAACTAGCTCAAAGCTATATCTATATATGTGCTATGTGCTAAGACTCGAGAAGGGTGAACCCAAGGATCGATCATACATACAAAACATAGGGGCAAGTGTCATGACAATTCGGGGGCTGCTATAAGTTTAACTAGCAGTCGAACTTGTTTGATGCAAACATTACCTTCGTACTCTAACCCATGTTGAAATGCAAAAGCGTTTTCAGGCCAGCTTTAGAAAATATACGCAACAACGGGGAAAGCGTAAGGCATAAAAAAACAATTGAATGTTAAAATAAACAGGAATAGCCGATATCACATATCCAGAAACACCTCGTCACTATCCAAATTTTTTAAACACTACTCGAAAGCAAACCCCATAATGTAATACTAGTATCTTACAGATCCAACATGAAAATTAAGTTTGGAGTAGAAAGGGGGAAGTTAAAACTTAAACAAAAAACACTATAATCAAACATAAATGATAGTATGTTGGATCTTCAAAGTTATCTCTATCTTTTTTTATTCTCTTCCAAATAGCCATCTTTACTAGAAAATGACTCGCACTTTTTCCACGTCGGTACATATATTTAAAAAAACACATACAAATTGAATTTAAAAAAAAGAGGGAATAAAAACTTATAAAATCATACAAAAATCCAAATAAAATAATAATAAAACAAAGAAAGAAAGAAAGAAAGAAATAAATATACAAAATTGAGCACATGATCTCACAGGTGAAATAGAAAAAAACATAAAAAATAATCAATGTAAAAGACATGAAATAGAAACATACTGATCTGCGCAATTGAGAGTGAAAAATAGGAACAAAACTGATCCTGCTTTCGTATCATCATTATCAATGAACTGTCCAGAAACAACAAATTAAACCTACATGGCAATAATCATGGCCTGAGTCAAGTCTCTACTAGAAGAAACAATTGAAGTAGGGAGAGAAAGAGTACTACTTTGCTGTCAGTAGACATGGAAGATGATTCATAAAGCATGGTAGAACTACATTCGCAAAAAATATATGTTAGGGATACATTTCCAAGTCAATGGCCAAAACATAAATTATTACGAAGACACTTCTAGCAGCTAACAGTACTGGCATTTTTGCAACTTCTGAGAACTTGGCTTTCAAGACATGAATCTCTTTTTAATATCAAAAGTCGAAGCTGGTTGATAACATAAACTTACTTGAAAAGCCAATTCATGGTTAGAAACGTGAGCGAAAAAATCCCAGTAATTATCTCATGAAAGGAAATAACCATCTCATTTCTGCTCCATTTCCATTAGCTAGGAAATATATCTTCTTCCAACCTTCGTCAGAGAATGCCTCGCGACGTACAAGTCTTTGCCTGTCATTCATCAAAAAGTAGAAAGAGCTAAGCTACGATAGACAAAATGTGCAATGTATATGAAAATCACAGTATCCCATGTACAGTACATTGCAGTAAATATTAGATCTTATGCTTGAGAAGATATAAACGTCAAACTTTCCTACAGGTATTTAAAATAAATAATAACATCACTAACACATGCATGGCCAGCTTTTATACATATTAAGATTGCAACGTTAATGACTGCAATTAATTCATGAGTAGTACATCTATGGTAAGTTGCTTAATTAGTTAGTTTATGAGTCAAGTATGTAACAACATTTATGCCAAAGTACAAGTTTAAATAATTTAAACCGGAAGGATATTGCAGTACAACCACTAGGAACAGTATTTTTCACATCGATTGATTGTTATCACAACATTTGTCGGCTCTTGTCGGCTTTTGTCAGCTAGTGTATGGATAACAATCTTAAGTAATCAATCCCAAACTGGACAAAAAAGATTATTTTCTACACTATATAATGAACCTATATTTGCAGAAGCAAAGTAAACAAGAATGTTTTAAATTAAAATAATAGTCTCCCTGATCACGAGTCGTTGTAACATAACTTAAACCGCTGAGAAAGGTAGGAAAGGATAAACCAGCATGGCGACAATATGAGGGGTTCATATTAATTGAGGTAATTTTCTGAAGTATCTCAGCATCACAAGCAATCCCAATCTTAAGTGTACTTTTCAATGGTTATGTATAAACTTAAAGATTAAATCTAGCTGTTGCATTCCAAATAATTCATTTATTGATCATCTGGAATGATCAACAGTATACACAAAAGCTGAAATCTGGCCCGCAGTACAAATTCAAGAAAGAAGAAGCATTAGCTATTAAGTTGCATCTTAAACAGAATATTTCCTGATGCATTAGTTTCAACTAGAACTGCAAACCATATTCATCTGGAAATTGCTAGCACAGGCATCATATCAACTATATACTTCCCCTACCGACTAAAACTTGGCCAAATTTTCCTAACTTTTAGCAGGTAGGCCACATATTCTACATTTTTTATTCCAAGCCTCCCCCACAATTTTGTCTAATCGCTAATAATTTGTCCTCTTAAAATTCTGATAATGTGAGCTTTCACATAGCAATTACATACAAATTTCAAGATATTGGCAACAGCACGTGTAAAGTTACGAAATGATACTATTATTGACCCTTGACGAATGATTCAACATAATTCTCCCAGGCGGTGAAACTACAATAATCAACTCTGTTTGTCGCTAAGCAAATTTACTATTTTGCAACATATACTAAGCAGCGAAAACCACTCTTTCTCAAGGATATGCATTTTGTGCTTATGCGGCACACCTATAGGAGTAACTGACAAACAATCAAAAACGAATTTGGAGCTCAAAAAATGGTTATCCTCAGGGTTATAAAGGAGATTCAGTAAAAAGTATTCCTATAGAAAGAAAAAAAAAACTCCATGTAACAAGAGTTTGGGTGGGAGAGGCGGAAAGCTCGATCAAGCATGTCATATTAAAAATTACCCTTTATCAGTAAGCTAAATGATGTAACATTAGTAAGCTGTGATCAATTACAGTAATATTAATTTCAGATGGAGTGCTTTAATCATAGTAGACATACATCAAATCAAGCAAGTTTTTGGAAATAATTGAGTGGGATATGATAACAAAAAATTATACCGAAGGTAGTAATGGCAGACAGCAGCAGCTTCATCTAAAGTATAGCGGGAGAGATTTGTACGAGCATCTACTGGAACATCTGGCAGGTCCTGTCGTAACTTCCCAACAGCTGTTGAGTGAGAAAATGCACCCACCATCATGTCATTATGCAGCATAGACCGAAAGGCATTGACCTGCAGATTACATAGAATTATTCATGTTAGACCAACTACTATATTGAATGAAATGGAACATTTCAACTTGTATGGGAGAACTGAGTTTTCACTTAAGAAACACGAAACGATTGCAAAAGACCAGCAGAAAAATGGACAAAGAGGAAAAATGACAACATAGTGCATCCTGATCAGGGTATGCTTAACAGGGCCTGTCCAGGGGGTGGCAGATAGACCAAAAAATAGGTATTCCACCCTTTTTGAGGGCACAATATGCCGAAGTTATTTTCTTTACAAAGTTTACTACGTAGTTCTTCTATTTTCGCTTTGTTATTTTTAGACTTACTTTTAAAAGATACCAAATATATAAACTTATTAAAGAACTCAAATACCTAATAGATAGGGAAAAAAAACAAGCTAATTCTTTCCCAATACAATTGATGGGCAAACGGAAATAGCTATTGGTAACCGTAACCCAAATGATTCTGCACGTCCTGACTTGAGTATGGGAGAACTCTGTTAGAAATGATATAAATAAGACACATGCCCATCCCAAAATAGTGAGTGAACTCAAGACAGTACTAAAGTCGATGAAAATGCATCATTCATTGCCACTTTGATAGTCTGAAGTATGAACCACCACCAAGACAATTTACAAAAAAGGGGGCTTAAACATAACTCAAATCAATTCTAATTCAAAACAAAAACTCTTATACGGATATTATCTTTTCTTTTCCCACATTATCACATTATTCGGACTTACATATGCCCCTATAAGCTCCTGGCATGTTATAAGCCAACTTCTTTAGATGAAGGGGCCAGCAATGAGATGTTTTTAGTGAAAGAGCGAGGGTCTTCAGTTGATAGTTTTTCTTTAGATAAAAAAATGTATTTGACAAAAAGGAGAAAAAAAGAAGAGCTTAATAGTGACTAGTGACCACAAATTCGATAGGAGCGTAAAAACTTACAGTAGCAACATCTCTGGCATGGATAGGCTTGCAAGATCGAACAGTCTCAGGCTCCTCAAATTCAGTATGTGTAAACCAATTATTGAACTGAAGACAGAAGCAGCAATAAATATAAGAGACAAAATTTCCAATAGCCATAGGAACAAAAGAATATCTAGGATGTGTAGAATAACTCACCTGGTCAATTGCGAAGAGGACAGGTACGTCTTTTACAAGTGACAACTCTTTCCTCAAACGAACAAGCACACCAACAGCTGCATTAGTGGATCTGATTCCGATTTGAACTAGATCGTATATGGTTGAACCTTCTGGTATTTCCATTGAATCAACACCTTTCATCCACCCAACACCAGCACCTTCTCCCAACGGGATAGAATCAGTAATTTGGCATCGTATCTGTTGTAAGCGAGATTCGTTGAATTTCAAGAAGTCCTACAAAAATTACAAAAAATGGTAAGAATCCACTATCCAGAACTCCAGATAAAGTTTAGCCACACAAAATACTCCCTCGTACCAAATTAAAAGTCAGTGTTTCCATTTTGGGTTGTTCCACTTTATAAGTCCACTTTTCATAAATATGTGTGAGAAAGTATTGGGTAAATTTGGAAAGTAGGTGTAAAAGTAGGGTAATCATGTGTCCCTTAAATTGAATGATTTCTCGTAGTAGACTTATAAATTAGAATGGAGGGAGTAATAACAACGCCCCATAAAAGTAAAAAAAAAAAAGGTAGCAGTCTCTCTAGAAGCGACGGTTGATGATGTAGAGAAATTTAATGGGACAAAAAATAGATGTTGAAAATTCTGACTGTATGCCTATGTGTGTGTGTGTGTGTATGTGTGTCTATGGGCAAGGACTAAGGGACACGAGTTAGCACTAGTGGCTTTTTAGGCATTTTCTCGTGGGGTGTCATTATAATTTGTAGGCGTCTCTTGATCCTTCCCTATATATATATCATGAGAAGGAATGCGGCTTTTGAAGTGTGGAGGAAACTCGAAAGGCAGACAACAAATTATTTATGAAGTTGCTACTCAAGTGAGGAACTGAAAAGTGAAACCTACATAAATTTTATATCTAATAAAGTAATAAACCTTTCAACATGGTGGAGACAGATGGTGAAAATAGCTTAAACCCTGCCAGAAGAAGGGAGTATTTTAGCCACGTTTTCTTATGTTCTGTAGCTCCAAAGTTCAAGGAATGTGGTACTGGCTGTTATTACAAACCTAGTGTGTTTGGCTCAGTGGTTTATGACCTTCCGTGTCCAATAATTAAAATCTCATATATACTAAAGCACGTAAACTTAGTTGGAACTTGGCTAAGATATAATAAAGAAATATGATCTGACTAATTGCTTTTACAATTTAAGGAGTTTTTATTCAACCATGATGAAAACTAAACTTCAGCAAATCTCTAACAGAAATTTCGAAATTCTTGATTCAAAATCCATGTTAAGAAAATATGTACAATAATAAAATTAAAAGGTTAAAGCAGCGGAATTATTAAAAATCATGCCTGAAGAGCATTTGTTGCCTGAACAGGAGTGTCCCAAAAGCCAGTTTTTGGATTGTGGTAGAAAAAACCTCCATGAGTCCAATTTCGTCCTTGGGGTACATAAAAGACCAACCAACCTTCCTCACGAGCCCACTGGACAAGCATAGCAAGAGCAATACTTTTACCACAGCTAACTGGTCCGTCCAACACGATTTGTTTTTTAACCTTTGTACCTGAGCAAATTAAATATTACCATAAGTTTTCTATTTACCTCTTATACAAGCTTAACTTTCCATGTGCTCGTGTAATTAAAATCTGGACGCTTGTTAAAGTGTCTCACGTAACGGAATCCTGTAGACACATACTTTAGATACACGGATTTGTCTTAGAGTTGGAAAAATTCATCCATATAGTCAAACGAAATAAAGCTAAAAAGACAGATAATTCTGGAACTTTGATGAATAAGAAATATGACTATTGAATCCTATGGAAAATGATCTGTCAGTTTATGAAAATAAACGGTTTTAAACTCTAATTTACTCATTTCCTAATTTATTTTTTTAAGGTGGAGCACTTGAATACTTGCCGCACTTTTATCTTTATCACTCACACATGAAATTAGACAAGAAACATGTTCAACTAAGTCGTCAAACCAATCATAAATAATAATATCACAAAAAAGGTACAAAATTAAATTAAATGATATAGTGCCCACTTTACCTTTTCCATCAGATGACTGCAGGGGAGGATCAACAATGCGCCTAAAATTATCCCTGAGGTCCAAAAAACTCTGTCGAATCAGCAATGCATTTCGCTTCGAATCCTCAAACTCTTTCAACATCCCTGCAGGCAATCCCTCGGGCAACATCGTTCTCAAATCGTCCATGCTACAAGCATTACATAAATAATTAGGTTTCTTGAAAGCTCGGATCCTGGTGTTTAGGACCTTTGTCACCGTTATACTGAAAATTACATAGTCTTACTTTCCTAACCCTCCTTTCCTCTAATATAGGAAAACCTCCACTGTCTATAACAGTTTCCACTTAAGTGCTTCTTTCTTCTTCTCCCTCTCCCTCTCCCTCCTCAACAATTCAGAAAAAATAAAACTTAAAATTAAAAAAGCATATGCTGAAACGAATCGCACATATATAATGAGTTAACCATACTCGTGTACACTAACGAATTATCAAAATTCTATTTTGTACCTTGACCTACAACACAGCAATTCCACATCTAGTACCCCTGGGTGTACCGATGGTCAAATCGGTATAAATTGGGTTTCTAACTAATTAGAAAACTTCAAAATTCTGTATACACTATCCTATTATCCTAACCAAATTTTTACATTTTTTACACTATGCCAACATGTGTTTTAATTTAATCCCAAAACTATGGTTTTATTCTTAGTGTAGACACACAAAAAGAAGTTGGGTGTTCAATTTTAAGTTAGATTGGGATGAAAAACCGAAAAGGAGTGACAGGTTTTACGTGCAAAGTTGTAATTAACCCCATGATAAATGTATAATGGCAACTCTGTTGACAAATCCATTTCAGTTCATAAGTTTTGCAAATTTGAAACCTTTGGAAGTCTCCATAATCCAAAGCAATATCATTAGAAATTAGTTTTTTTCTTTTCTTTTAGCCTATTTGAGAAACTCCAAAACACATCATTTTTTCCTAATTTTCCCATTTAGTCTTTGTCAAACAATACAAAAGTAGCAGGGAAGGAACTAGGAGTAGGCTACCCCACATTAAACTAAACCCAATTTGTTTTGCTATGTATTTTTACCAAAATATCAGAACAAGAAAACTCAAAAGGGTGAGGGGTACATAGAATGGAAAAGGCCGAAACGCTAATTTTTAAAATTCTTAATCAAATTACATGAAAAATAAATTACTTCTTCATCAACAGGGCTCATAGCCCCTTCTTGGTTGAGCCAGTGAAAGAAGCAAAACATAAAAGTTGAAATTACGTATGTATGTGCATGTTTGGTAACAACTTTTTTTCTTAGCTGTTAGCTTTTTTATTACAAGCATCCATAAGTGTTTAGTATGTCAGCTTTTTTAGCTATTAAAAAGCTTAAAAAAACTCAAAAGCAGAGAAGCTGAGAATTTGCAGATTTTTTTTATAGCTTTTTCACATTAAATATTCCAAAAACAAAAACTTTCTAATAGAATGCGCTTGTATGTTCACAACTAGAGTAAAAGTTAAAATAGTTGACCAATGACTTATCAATAAAATTAGTTAAAAGTCACTCATGACTCATGAGTAAAAAAAAGTTACAGTGTTGGCAAACTTTACACTACACTGCATCTTCATTTAAGCAATCTTTTTTCATGTTGCTTTCAAAAAGCAGCTTTTGGCCAAATAATCGATGCCAAACGGATTCTATGCACACACACCTTACACTCCCCTAGTGATACAAAAACAAGAAGTCAAAAAACTAAAATTTGAGCGAAAATGAACAAAACATAAAAGTCGTAATCACATATGTATGTATGTCACTGTTTTAACAAGCACACTTCGTAGTGAAAAAGCTCAATATAAGCTCGATTCAAAGCCTAAAAAGCTTCAAAAGCTCTGCTTTTATGCCGCCTTAAAGCTTAAGCTTATTACTCCTTTTAGCGCAGGTCTTGCAAAAACGCTTCAGATAATATAAAAGTACAAATCAAGTAAAAATGAGCAAAAATGCATAAACATAAAAGTGGTAACTATGTATGTATGAATGTATGTATGCTTATATGTAAGTAATTTATACATGAAATTGATATAAGAGCATGTGTCGTGCCACAAGAGGAGAGAGAGAGACCCCGTCTCCGTAAACAAAGGCAGTCCGTTCGGACCAACATCAAGGGACTTATCCTTCTCATCCTCCTTCAGTCTCTGTACACGTAACTCCTTATCCTTGAGATCGTCCGCCACCACACCCGGGGAGGAGGAGAAGAGAGATTGGTTGCTGTTGCTGTCTTTGGGATCGGGATCGGGTCCCTTTTTGGGCTTTGTTTCTAAGGGTTTGTTTGTTTTGGTCGAGTAGAAAGAGAGGGGTTTGGTGTATAGAGTTTTGGGTGATCTGAGCATTTCTTACTGTGGCCGGAGAGATTCAGAGAGAGAGAGAGAGATGGGTTTTGTGGGAGGTTTTAGCTGCTTTCTAGTTCCTGGGTTAATAATTAACTGTTCATTATTTGTTTTGGCCTTTTTTCCGAGCCAGAAAAAAAGCTGTTTATTACTAATGTTCGCTTTTACCATTCTAGTATTCACGCTCTAATTTTTATTCAGGTACTAACCAATCAATTTTCGTTCAAATTAGTGGTCCATTAACATTAATTGATGAAATTGCAGTCACTATATCTCACGAAATTGCAGTCAATTACTGGTACAAAACAAGTTGTACAAACAAAATTACGATTAAACATGTAACACTACATTCCAACTATAATTCTTAAGATAAACTCATACCTAATTGATATCGGAATAAACATAAAAACTAGTACAAAATAAACATCAAGCCTTAAATTTTGTACCTGAAATTAATATAAGAGCAGGTGTCGTGGCGCGAGAGGGGAGAGAGAGACTCTCTCTCTGTAAAAAGAGGTCGTCCGTTCGGTCCAACATCAAGGGACTTATTCTTCTCATCCTCCGCTAGTCTCCGTACACGTAACTCCTTATCCTCTAAATCATCCGCAACCGCACCTCCCGAGGAGGAGGAGAGAGAAGGGTTTTGATTGTTGTCTTTGGGGTCGGGTTTTGATCCCTTTTTGGGGTTTTTTTGTACGGTTTTGCTGGTTTTGTTTGTTTTTGTAGAGAAGAATAGGAGGGGTTTTGCGGAGGAGAGAGGTTTTGGTGATTTCGTGAGGAGTGATCGGAGCATTTCTTGATGTCCTCAGAGAGATTGAGGAGAGAGATTGGGAGAGAGAGAGAGAGAGATATTTGGGTTTTGTGGGAGGTTTTAGCTGCTTACTGGTTTATTATTTGTTTGGTTTGGCCTTTTTCCGAGCCCAGAAAAAGCTGTTTGTTTTATATCCACTTAAAAAAAGCTGTTTATTAGTACTAATGTTGTTTTTTTTGGAAACATTACTCTAATGTTTGTTTTTACCATTTTGGTATTTTTAATTTGGTTACTAGCCGATCAATTTTCGTTCAAGTAATGGTCCGTTAGCATAATTAATATACGAAATTGCATTCGTTATATCTTACGAAATTGTTGGTTATTGTTTGTTTTGGCCTTTTTATTAAGAAAATATTAGTCTTATGTCACATTTTATAAGATTTTTAAAAAAAAGGTCCTAGGGCAAAACTTTTGTAAGTTTCAGTCACCCGACCAAATAAGAAATAGCTTAAAAACTATTTTTAATCTTAAAAAAATATATTATAATGTACACGAGAAAGATATCAAAGTGTATAAAAAAAACTTAAAAGCTGTTTTTTAAGCTTTTTAAAAAAAATTAGTGTTTGTTTGAATTATTAAGTAAAAAAATAATACTAAAAAGTTACGAAAATAATATTTTTTTTATCACTTGTAAGGTGATCTACACTTAAAAATTTTATAAGAGTAGTGACTTGTGAACAAAAATATTATTGAAATATAACCGTTCTTTACTTGCCCCCCAAAAAAATGTTTATTACTAATGTTCGTTTTTACCATTTTAGTACTCAAGCTTTAATTTTTATATGAGTAATGTTGTAGTATATTATTGGACTATTGAGGTTGTATTTTATGGCCTCAAGTAGGCTTGTAACCCTACCACTCTATCTATATAAGGAGGGTTAGGGTTTTATTTTTGACATACATTCATACTAGTAATCATTACTCACGCGTTGCGTGTGCGATACGTAGTGACATATATATGATCCCGATAAATAAACTTAATATTTTTTTAAAAATTTAAATATCAAATGATTAAATATAATTAATTAACAATCGTATATAAAGAGTAACATAATATTTTACTCTTATAAAAAATACACAACGATTTTTTTTGGAATATAAATGTGTGGAAAATAACATTTTTTAAATTATTTATGTATTTGAATTGAGTGATGACATTTAACATTAATTACAATATTAGAGTGAGGGTATTTTTGGAAAATTTAGGCAAAATTGGACAGCCTCAAAATGCTTGGGTTGGCTTATATTAATAGTATGATATATTCGAATTAATAAAGATCATGTTATTGTCTCTCTCTATATTCTCTCTATATCTATATACATATATATATATGACCTAATATGTCACACAACACATTATCAGCACTTTGTTCGCGGAGAATACGATATACGCGCGAATATTGGAGATTTTGGGTAAACGCAAGTATATTGGGTATTTATAAACCTTGAGGTTTATCCGGTTTTTTAGGGTTTTACTATATCGACCTTCACCAACATACCGTACGTAAGGTATAGAATTCAAAACTTAATTTATTCCATATATATTATCGCACGTATTATTTTATGGATAATGTACCGTAAAATTGTATTTTTATACAACAAAAAAAAACAGTAAAAGACATATAATCGGGTTGTAAATCGGAAATCATGTAATTGTAAAACATGTATTAATCTGTGGGATTAAATCTGTAAAAAAAAACTGAAAACAGTAGGACTGTTTTGTAATTCGCTGAAACTATTGACTATGCATGTTAATTATTAAAGGACGAAACTGAAACTTGTCTGAAATTATGGACTGAAACTGTAATAATGCTGTAAATAGATATATAGTTTGCTGAAATTACACGGATAGTCTCTGTAGTATATTACATGTATAAAAACAGTATATATGTGTTATAAAAGTCAATATTCGGTCTAAATATCCACCTACATGCATATATATTTATTAAAAAGGCAAGTGAATAAAAAAATTGCATGTTAATTGAATAAATTGATGTGTTTCCATATAAATTTAATTCATGCTATTGCATGATTTAGTTATCATGAATAAAAACTACACATATAGCAGTATAATAATAATATATTGTGTTAGATATTGCTGGTGTAACTTTGGTAAATACTAATATAGATTGATTATATTAATTTAGATTCCTTATTAGGAAATATGTACTGCCATGTTAGTTAATCATGAAACAGGTACAATCTATATAATTGATCACTGCCATGTAATATTTATTTACTATCATGTGTAAAATATAGTAATTTGCGAAATCATATTTTTTCACATTTAAGTTGGAAAAATATAGGCGGAAGTCGATATCCTAATGAGGTCGAATTTTAAGTGGCATTCGTGCCCTCCACCCTCACCGTCTTTCCTGGTCGTGTTCAATTAGAGCTACCGAAAGGGGTTGACTAAATAATAATTTCCCCGAATGTGTTTATATAGTGATGTATGTTTCGCCGAATTGGTGTTTCAGTATCGACCCGTCGTTCGATCAATGAGAACCGATTCACATGAGAAGCAAAACTAATGTTTTCGAACCTGTCGTTTCGAAAAAAAGTTTGTGTTTGTGCAAACCATAAACATATAAACGAGTCGTTTTATATGATAAATAATCCAGAACTCCCAACACATTTTGGATGCCATCTATGATGAGAAAAATCGTAAAACATACTTGCGAAATGATTGTTTAAATGTTGATTTTAATCCGTCACCACATGTTACTCACCCTGATGTGTGAAAATATGATGCCCAAATTATTATTTTTGGATGCCATCTTTGATGAGTAAAACACGAGTTTGTTGTTACCCTCGAGATAAATGCTAAGACGTTGATTTTATTCCGCCGCCACATTTGAGACGTGATAACGTCTATGGTGAACAAATGTCTGAAATTGACATATTGGAGCTATCCTTCACCAAAATACTAGCTTGGAAATTGTATTCCATAAGCAGTATCGTGAATTTATATTCACCATGTTCCTTTATCGCCCATCTGTTATTGGATAAGAAAATTACCCCGGTGAGTAGTTTTAATCCTATTGGGTCAATGGCGAATTGTTTGCCTGATATTAATGCTCTTCGTGTACATTTTTTTTTTCACGAATCGAGAACCGAGACAAGTGTTATTTGTCTCGAACTGTCGCGATTCCGATGAATCGCCTAGCCAAGCGAGATTTTAGACAATCGTCAAAATCGAAAACATGTGGCTCCAAGACAGTAATTGAAAGGAACAATATGGTCCATTCACAAATCAAGAGATAATGCTCAATGAGACAACTCTATGCTATAAAGACAAAGGTCATGCACGGTTGCTCCTTAAATAGTTCAAAACTATTAAAAAGATGAAAAAAACGATGCTAATGTGGTTAAAGCTAACTGAAAGGAAACTCTTGAGACCCCCGGTTTTGTGGCTCAAATGAGTTTGAGACCTTTCTTTATTGATTTTGATAAATCATTAAGCCATTTCTTCGCTCATTTGGATTATGTTTTCCATTTGGATTATTATTTTTCCATTTGGACCATACTTTTGGATTATGGTTTGCCTGTTTACAAAATTTTTCGAAATAATTTAAAGTAATTTGAGCAAATTTCTTTGACAAATGTGACCAAACTTTAAATTATGAAAGTTTAGGCAATACTTGTGGGTAGTTCATTTTTTTGGAAATAGTGGGTAACAGTGTACCACATAATTTCACCAACTATTTGCCTAAAAGAGTACTCAGTGACAACGATTCTGGACCTGTCGTTCCAAATCAAAATATTTGGTAAAATCAAATTGATTTGTCAAATATGAGGTCATATACTCATGTAGGCCCTGCCGTACCTTGTTGAGTTATAAAAAATTCGAGAAACCAGTGTTATCTGGTAATAGCTCATGAAAGAAATGAAATTTCTTTACATAGCCTCCACTCAAAAACGTATTTTAGAGGAGTTGAAATGTCTTTCAAGTGGTTGCTACCACATTCTTTAAAGAATTTAAAGTTAGCTTATCATTTCGCATGTCGTCAAAATGATAAATGATTTAGATGCTAAGACATGATTGTATGTACTATCATTCGCCTGTCGTCGATTGATAAGAGCATTTTGATATTGTGGCATTGACCGGATGAGATATTCTCGGGTCAAAAGAAGATGTTTGTTTATAATCGCATCGCATTTGGATTCTCTCTGAGAATATATTTCATGATTAATCCGAAATTCATGCCACTAATGCTCACTTTGAAAGACTAGTATGTGTAAAGATCACGAAATGAACTCGTAGAATTCTTGTAAAGAATTGAAGGAGTTATTGTGGACTTATCCAACCATAAGACGGACCATAAATATAAATGGTTATGGTTGATGCATCGACAATATGGTCACATTTTACTGTTGTCAACATAAATGCAGCACTTCTCAAACTCTTAGCCTTACGTTGAACTTAGAGTTCAATAATTAATTTTGATTATAACTTTAATTATGTTTTTAATGATTTTACGGTTTTACGATTTCGATGATATAATGCTTGTCTTTTCCAAAAGAAGAAAATGTAAATTTCAAAACGCTAGAAAGATAGCGCATAGAAAAACGAAGCCACAGGTTCAAGCGGAACCAGAATCGGTGCTAAAACGAAGGAGTTATGGGCATTCGAAGAATAGCGAGAAAACCGAGAACTGCCAGAAGAACACGACCGATCGACTGGACAAAAACGACCGATCATTTTTGGTCCAAATTCTTCCAGTGAGCAGGTCGAAAAAACGACCGATCGTTTCTCAGAAACAACCGATCGTTTTCTGAAAACGACCGATCGACTGTAGAAAACGACCGATCGTTTTCTACAGATTTCGAAAACAGCTTTTCAACTTTTTCTGGAAAACAGCTTAAAACCTCTGAAAAATAGCCCCAACCACTTCCAACGGTCATAACACAGAAAAACAGACTTTGTGACCATATATACCTCAAAAATCTTTCTTCAAGCACAACAATCCATTATCCTAAAACCTCTCTTAATCAAAACCCAAATTATCACCATTTTGGTGAAAATATTCGAAAAAGAGGAAATTAAGAAGAAAGCGATTCAAGCTCGAACAACAACAAAGACTCACCAATTAGCTTATTTATAAGCAAATAGAATAGTGAGTGTAGTTACATTTTTGTAACAAAATTGTAACGAGTATTTTATAAACTCATTTTTGTGAGCGAGTGATCGGGTAGAGGCTTTGTAAGCAAGTGAAGCTTAAAAGCTCTAGGTCTTTCATTTTGGGACACTCATAAAGTGAGGGGGAGCTTAATCAGTCGATTAGCTCATTAGGATTGTAATATCCGGGAAAAGAATTTTTAGTGAAATACTCGGTAGTACCGAGGAGAGGACGTAGGCGCGTTTTGCCGAACCTCTATAAATCACGGTGTCATCTTCTTCCCTTAAACTTTTATTTTCCGTAAATATTTATTCTTTCTTGCTTGCGTTTGAATTTATTAACGATTATTAACGCTTAAGTTTAGAATTGCGTAAGTTGGGGTGTTAGTTGCACTTAGATTTTTAATTAGGCAAAAATCGCCATAAACCTTATTCATCCCCTCCCCCTCTAAGGTTTAGCCGCATCCGGGCCAACACCTTATCATTAAGTTGATGGCTCATGATCCGGATTATCCTGAAAAGTCTAGTCGACTTGATAATACCGAAAAGTAAGAATCGAAATTTCGATTTGAATTACTTGAGTTTGGAAATTGAACATCCTGTCGATTATGTTCAGACTCAAATGGACTCATGGAAAGTTTGATGATGCGACTGCAAATGATTGCACTCACTTCTTGGTCTTGTGCATCAATATTTATATTTTCGTGAGGGGTTATGCTATTTTCTGCATTGGTCCGATATGAGGCCCATAGACACTCAGACACCATATGCGTACTAGCTGGTTACTGGTTATGAGCAAGAAGTCTCATACTAACGCGTGTTTGGAGAGCTTAGTTAATATTTTGATTGAGCCGCTATAGCGTTCAAAATATGGACCTCTGAAGGGGACATAAGTCGATTATGAATCCCATGCCTATCATTTGATAGAATAATCTTGGCAAGCGATCTCTTTATCGCATGATATGCGAAAGTGACATCGCTAAGACTGTTCTCCCCATCGTTAGGGGGAGATTTTCACGTTACCGTTGATAAGAAACGACGTGAAATAACGTGGCATAACCCACTCAGTCTTAGCTTGATCCCCAAAACTGCACTTAGTGATCAGTAAGTGCATAGACTCCCTCAAGTCTAACTAAATGCCAGACGCATTTAATGACTTTATGAGATGTCACGAGATCATTTATACCTGCTGCAAAATGCTTGCAAGGATAGACGTCCCTGTCGGACGCCGTGTTCCTGTCGTAACACGTTGCTTTGGCCGAACCCGCCAAGCAAAGGACGCTGCCGTCGGCCGTCAGTCTGTCGTCCTTCCCAAGATACGAGGAAGTTGATCGGTTCCAAATTCGTTCAGCCCCAGAGGTGGTGAACTGAAACTCGTTTGTCGTACGAGATTATAAAGGAGCAAGGAGATGTGTGATTTCCTCCTCATCCTAAGAATCTCGAAATATCTGTCGATCATGATATCTTAGACGATATTGAAGCGAAACGAGACTGTCATTGATTACTTGTTCATATATTCAGTGACGACTGATAATATGAACAAATTATGACAGAGAACCATGTACCGTTGCCTGAAGTCAACGTAGAATAGACTGGACTAATGGAAACTTGCAATCCAAGTAGACTGCTTAGCGAAAGTGTGTTCGGACCTGTAGCTCCAACACCACCAATGTTAAACGAGTTCGTTTATTTGGTTATTCGTAAGGAAAATTGATGAGAATAATGAGATTGTAGAATGCTCGCCTAGTAGCGCAAGGCTTCTCTCACACCTTGAAATTAATTACGATATGGTTGATTTCCTCGTAATGGACATTATAATAGTCCCCTACTTTACCAGTTTAGTAGTTTCCAAAAAAAAAACTGATTATGCAGCATGTGATTGTGGTCACTGTTTTATTTTTTTGAGAATTTAGACAAAGAGATATAGATGAAGGTCCCTGTGTGACTTCATATGCTTTAATCAAGTAGTTCCTGACCACGAAACACGATCTCAATTAAATGAGACGTTCACTATATGGATTAATATAATTCGAGCGGATGTGGTATACCCGCCTAAGTGAGTACTTGATTAGCTTTGGATACTTGAACAAGTATTATGCCCTTGCGTGTTTTATTACGTGATCCATTTTTGGATTTGCCTTCGAGATGAAGGATCTTGGGAAGACACGGTAGTGACTCGGCCTGATGATCGAGTCCCATAAAGATTGAATCTAAGTCCATGATTCAGACTACACCCAGAAGGTGTTGTGACGTTTTAGTCATCATGATGCTAAGTCGTCAGATTCTCCCATGATCGTTCGATCATTAGACATTGATATAGACCCAGTCCGTCCCTGATAAGACGATGAAGAGATATTGAACCATGATGTTCATATCTAAGTACAATAAGAGCATCATTGTACTTGGTCTAATGTGGTAGGATGAACATCTCGTCTGATGTGAATGGTATAGCTCAACACAGCATCGCGCTAACACGTTGCCATCGAAATGGCACTAAAGACACATTCCCTTACCTTATGGTAATTTTGGAAGTGGGCTAGTTTATCTCATTTGCGTCATCGAGTGTACCTACCCCATTCGGTACTCGAATTAACGCAACCCTTTTTTGGTTATACCGATGCCGGTTACTTATCAGATCCGCATAAGGATATTCCTAACATGGTCTGTCTTTACCATAAGGAATAAGGCGATATCTTGGAGGTCTTGAAATGACTCCAAATGAATTACTCTGATCTACTCGTGCTCTATGAGACGACTAGAGAGTGTATATAGCTTTGAGCTCGTATTAGCCATATTTGAATTACATATGCTCTGTCTCACGATCCAGATAAAACACTTGTCTTATTTGAGGACAACTTGTTGTTATCGATCAAGAGAGACATGACTAGATTTTGCTATTTAGCATTTCTTGCCGAAATGAATCTTCACATATGAAGTTTAAGAGTATCTAGTTGAATGCTCGTTCTATTCCACGTTAGATTCTTGCATCCAGCGTGTGCATGTAAATGAAGCATCCAGTCGAATGCTCGTACTCTTTATTGAAATATGAAATCCTTGCACCCTGTCGTGTGCAAGTGAGGGGGAGCATCCAGGTGAATGCTTATTGCACTGATTACTACTTAGTCGAAATCCTCGCACCCTGTCGTGTGCAAGTGAGGGGGAGCATCCAGTCGCATGCTCGTGTACTCTTTTTGTCCTTAGACCAAGGTTTTTTTTCCACTGGGTTTTCCTTGACAAGGTTTTTAGCGAGACACGTTCCCATCATATCTCACTTAAGATTTCCGAAATTAGGGAAAGTATCCTCTTGTATACTTCTTACCATTGTGTACTCTTTTGTCCTTCGACTAGAGGTTTTTCCTACTGGGTTTACTCTAGCAAGGTTTTGATGAGGCACCTGTTTTGTGGTTGATCCCTACTACTACCATTGTTGTACTCTTTTTTCCTTCGATCAGAGATTTTTCCATAGGGTTTGCTCTGACAAGGTTTTGATGAGACACACCTGTTTTGTGGTTAGTTACTTACATGATATTTTGGCCTATATCATTCGGCTACACAGTTTCTCCTAGGTACCGGTTTTGTCCCACACTGGATTTTCCGTCCCTAAGGTTTTTATGTGTTTAGCACTGCGATTGAACTCGACTCAGATCGACTGCATGAATACGAAGAATTCAAGACGTGCAAAGGGGGAGTGTTGTAGGATATTATTGGACTATTGAGCTTGTACTTTATGGGTTCAAGTAGGCTTGTAAGCCTACCCCCTGTATCTATATAAAGAGTGTTAGAAGTCTTGTATTTGACATTCATTCATATATATTCTGATTAATAAAGACCTTGTTATTGTCTCTCTCTATATTCTCTCTATATCTATATACATATATATGTGAGCTAATATGTCACACAACAAGTACTAATATATTAGTTTTAGCCTAATAATGGTATATCAACATAAATCGATAAAATTGCAGTCCATATATATAAGATATATTTAGACGGATATTGACGCAACTGCACTTACTATACGATAAGTGACAGGACGTGACTGCAATTTCATCATTTTGTTAAACATCCTTCCCCTAATCGGATGATATAGGTAGTTTAGGATATAAATTCGTAAAAATTAAAGTTTAGTTGTCAAAATGTTAAATTCAATCATAGATTTATAGTTAATCGTTTCTCGTTTGACAGTACAGTATTTCACTTGTAGATTTTAAAAACTGAGTAGTTATTTTTTTTGCATGCTTCCATATTCCGGTTCGCTTCCGTCTCCCTTCACGCAATTGTAGTTG
This sequence comes from Primula vulgaris, assembly GCA_963920805.1. NCBI lineage: Eukaryota > Viridiplantae > Streptophyta > Magnoliopsida > Ericales > Primulaceae > Primula > Primula vulgaris. The sequence goes on along the minus strand of OY987218.1, from coordinate 10,176,316 downwards.
AAAGTAATTGATTACTGCACCAGCTATGATTATTGTTCTTAGTTATCCAATCACACGCAATTGTAGTTGAAAGTAATTGATTACTGCACCAGCTATGATTATTGTTCTTAGTTATCCAATCACACGCAATTGTAGTTGAAAGTAATTGATTACTGCACCAGCTATGATTATTGTTCTTAGTTATCCAATCACACGCAATTGTAGTTGAAAGTAATTGATTACTGCACCAGCTATGATTATTGTTCTTAGTTATCCAATCACCCGTGTAACGATCGAGAAAGAAAAATTTGCATTTTGCTATGATTATTGTTCCTAGTTATTCGATCACACATGTAACGGTCTATTGAGAAAGATTACCGATTTTATTGTGGTACATCTTGAGAGAGAGAGAGAAACAAAATCGATTCAAATTAAGATAAAAATATAGAAAAAAAATCCAGGCATCAATCATTTTCCAATGAGATCTTGTACATAAAACCTTGACAAGTTCATATGATCTCAAACTTCCAGCAAGCACCATGAACAGAGTTTTATCACACCAACAAGAAGATATTAACATATAACAGGGGATTAATAAATAAATCCCGATATAAATAATGGTACAAATATTTATTGTTCGACTTTGCACTCAAAACGGAATGAAAAACAGTAAACACACTCAAAAACCACCAGCAAATATGAACACACCAAACAGAAAGCAAGAATAAACATTAGAATCCGTAGACCTTGTAAAATGTAAACAACTGGAGTAATGCCACACAATCAAATTCCATCCATTATCATCAACAAATAAAAGGAGTTTCAACTTGATGATCACCGCAATAAAGCCCCGGACGTTGAGTAAACCCCTGACTTTTAAGAAGTTTCCTAGCCTTCGTTACCAGCTCCTGGTTAGTGACATCGCCATCCGCCTCAGCCAAAATCGTCTGTATGGCATTACTGAGGGCCCCATACGCCTCGTTAGCATTACCAGATGGGCTAGCATCGGCTGAGGTTTGGTCAGTTTGGCAACCACTGATTAAAACACCATTATCCCCTAGTCCCCTTTTACCTGCCCCTGCGTACACCTCTTGCTTGTTATCCACATTAGTCTCCATCGCAGGTTTAGCATAATTTTCGTCATTTTCATTGAGTTTTGCTTTCAAAAACTCTTGAGCTAAATTCCCAACCATACCCAAAAAACCACCACCACCTTCACCATCACCGTGTTGCTGTAGCTTTTCAAAAATCACCTTCATAAACTTCTTCACTTTCGGACTAGAATCTTCGCCAAACATGTCGAAAAGGGTAGGCCTAAGTTTGCCCACATCAATATCATCTTTTCCCGTTTTCTGTTTTAAAATTTCGATTAAAGTGGAGAGGGGCAATGATTTGCTCTTCACATACCCCCAATTCTCGGGGTCTTCGACTTCTCTATCAGCACTATCTTCTTCATCCTTCTTTCTTCCACCAAAGTGGATCCCACGAGAACCGAGTTGGTCCTTTACGGTTTCCTTTAAAAAGCTTCGAAATCCAAAACCGCCACTTTCCTTCTCGCTCTCACGAGAATTTTTTGTGCTTTCTCCAATTTGCTCTACAGACTCGTCAATGAGTCCACCACTGTGGCATGAGTCTGATACAATTGTGAAGCGGCAACCTTCTGGTACTTTGTCTACAAACGCTCTGAAATCATCATCTATGAGGTACAAGAATAAGAAAAAGATTCAAGTTCTACCATTTTATTCAAATAAAGGACAACAGTATACTCTCCTACTTCTTTCATTACTTAAAATTGGAAGAGCATGCTACAATTGAAAACAAATGAAAAATACACCAAAAGTAGTCCTTTGCGTTGGAATTATCTCAGATAGTAATTCTTTCTGTTTCATGCAAGGTAAACCATGTCAGGATATGAGAATGAATATTTTTTATCATTAGAAACTGATCTACAATGAGTTTAAAATGAATCTTCTCAAGTGAAAAGATCACAGATAATCAGCAGTTTAAAACAACTATCGCAAATCCTTTTGCAAGAGAGTACGAAATGAACAAAATTATCTAACACACGGTTTCAGCTGACTACCTCAAGGAATACGAAGCAGGACCACCGTTTTCTTCATACATTTCCGCACCATTTATAATTGCGACCATTCACACCATTCATAAATGCGACTATTCGCACTATTTCAATCTCTTACATAGTCTAAATTCTATAGGCCTAGATCAAGACGTAAAATGGGGTGCAAAATATATTGTTTATAAGGTTTTGACAAACGAGGAATTATCTAGTTTACATAAGCAAATATCATTGCCAAATTGTTACAGGTTAACTGAGTCACTCCTATAATTTGGCCATTAGGTTCGATTCACAATCTAAAACCCCATTTATTCAACCTTGAATTGCATCCTCCCTATCAAAATATTTTAAGCCCAAGATACACCTTATATTATACTATATGACAATAGACTAGGCCTAGTTACTATGTTAATTCTTGGGTGCAACAAACAGCAAAATAAAATAAGCGGAAAACTAAAGCATTGACAAACGAATACTGATTATTGTAACTAACCAATCAGAAGTTACTGATTCTATCATTTAATCTAACTTTCCAAGATTTGAACAAAATACCACAAGTGAAGGATCGCAAACACAAACAACCACCATTTTTATGTTGCAAATACAGCGGCCCTCCTAAACTCCAAACCAGAAGTCCAGAACTTTTATATTTATTTTTGTAGCATTGCCTTTCTCAACTTAGACACCAAAATTAAAATCATGACTCCAACCCTGTGTACATTCAAAATATTGTTTGTGAGTCTATCAAGCCTATTGTTGAAAATGAAAGGTAAAACTCGAAAAACCAATAGCTGTTTTTTTTCTAATCATTATGTACTTTTATCTTCAGCAATCATCCACAAGAAACTTCCTACTTTAGAATTGGCCATTTTGAAATATCACCACTTTGGGCAATTCCATGTTTATTAAGATTTGTTTTTTATTTTATTTTTATTTTTACGATTCATTGAGATCTACACATCATAATCTAAGGTCTACAGAAAAGTTTCGAGATCTAAGGAAAACATTTTTGCAGAAATCCGTCGTTTCAAACTAATTTCGTCTGTTTGCACTCAGCGTCAAGGTTGTACATGGTAACATAAGGCCATATGGGTGATCAGATTGCAAAAGATCAAAGTACATAGAGGTGTTTCTCAACATATATAGTCCATGTTTAATTGTAGCCTTTCAGTTCAACCTTTTCACTTTATTTCCTTCTAAAAAGAAATATTTTTCCCCCTATTTCTTTGGCCTGAAAAAGTCAAAGTTCAAGCTGGAAACCCCAATTTTATTAATCAATCTAAGCTTGTTTCTTAACAGCTGCAAACGAAACAAGCCCGTAAAACAAATAATAGAAATTTACATTTCCCCAACCAATTGATGAAATTCAAATCCAAGTCAACACTTCTATATAAGCAGAAACAACTCGAACTATACAAAATTCAACACTACTGCTATGATACAAGTGAAATGTTATAAGAGGAAAAATAAGAGAAATGATAGACATGAAAGGAACTAGGTGTAAGAGTAGGTGGTTCTCCAATTTTGATAAAAAATGATGAAAAGGTAAACTAAAATATGTATTTTGTTCAAAATTTTCAAAGATTAGCGTTTCTTATGAAAAAAAAACGAAAAAACTCGGATATAGTATGAAAAAAATTTAGAATATCAGCCCTTCCATTTCAAACAAAGATCTGGTTCTGGTTACGTGACTGATGATAGAGTTAGGGACTGAATCAGGAATTCTAAAAGGGAGGGGAGGATATTCTATATTAAAAAAAAATACATACCCAATATGAGTTTTTTTCGTAATATGGGGGGCCGAATGCTAATTTTTGGAGATTTTGATCAAGTTAATAGAAATAACTTAAATTTTCATCATTTTTTTATCAGATACATAAAAAAAAAAATTATCAAATAAATAAAAACAATTTATTTTTTTCATCAATACATAGAAATAAAATCCAGCTTGTTTGCTGGAAAGCTGCAAACCAAACAATCCGATAAAATAAATTGTAGAAATTCACAATTCACCAACTAATTGATGAAATCCAAATCCAAGTCAACACTTCTATATAAGCAGAAGTAAATCCAATAATACGAAATTCAATACTCTGCTCCTATTTTAATAAAAATTGATGAAAAAGTAAAAACAGATTTATGTATTTTGTTTAAAATCTTCAAAAAAAATAGCGTTTAAGCTCCTTCTATATTATAAAAAAAATCGCATAAAGTATGGAAAAAATATCAGCTCTTCGATTTTAAAATTACTGGTTCCGTCACTGATGATAGTTCAGCTCTTCGATTTTAAAATTACTGGTTCCGTCACTGATGATAGAGTATATATATAGAGAGATACATACCAGTGATGAGATTCATATCACATTTCACCAAAAAGCAATACTAAAGATCTTACCAGCCAATTCAAATTCAAATCCAAATCAAACTGTCACAATATAGATAACTCAAACTCAACTAAAAATTAAAAATTAAAAAGCAGAAATCACAAACACTTGCGTTTCTCTCTCTCTCTCTCTATATATATATATATACATATACCTCTGTCCCAAATTGTTGGGGCTATACGAGACTACGGCAACTTTAACCGACAAATAACTCATATCCAAGTTGTCGAAATCGAATTTTTTATAAATCTAATCACATAGTTCAAATGTTAAAACTATATGATCAAATTTTAATGATTTACATTTCAACAATTATAATACGAGAATTTTATCGGTCAAAGTTGTACGTAGATCCATATAAAAATGATAACTGATAACAGATACAGATACAAATACAAATACAGAGATATATAGATAGATACCGGTGATGAGATTCATGTCACACGGCACAATACACTCATCAAACCCGGTATCATCTACATCCCCAGTCTCGGCAGGTAACCTAGTCCCGTGCCCACTATAATGAACAAACAAATAATCCCCTTCTTCTGCATATTTAACCAGATCCGTTAATGCCGCCCTTATATTCTTTCCGGTAGGTTGCTTATACGACTCATCCGTATCGATCAACACCGTTATGTTGTCGTCGGAGAAACCGTAACGGCTGGTTAACACGGCGTGTATCTTTTTAACGTCGTTGATGCAACCTTTAAGCTCCGCTTTTGTAGAGGGGTAGTTACACCCAATCAATACAGCTTTTTTACCCATTATTGGTTTAATCTTTTTATTTTTATTTTTCTTGTTTTGTTTTGTTTTGTTACTACTTGTTAAGTGAGTACAGCTTTGGTGGTCTTGTTTTTGTAGTTGAGAGTTCTATTTCCGTTTACTTTTGTGTTTGTTTATTACTTTATTGTAAATGATGTTCATACTTTTAATAAATGTTTTGGTATTCACCTCACATGTTTAAATGTTTTCAGTAATGGTTTCTGTGATTTGTACAAGTAATATTATTGATCTTCGGTATTTAAAGGAAATATCATTCTCTGTGTATGGTTTCTGTCGCACCCTTTTGACTCCGCTTTTGTGGACGAGTAGTTGCATCCGATCAGTAGCACTTTCTTACCCATTATTGTTAGCTTATCTTCTTTTTTTTCGTTTTTGTTTTGTTTGTGACAGTACTGTTTTGTTTATATGAGTAGTGTTTATTGAGCTTTTTGTAGTTAACATTTGTGTCATAACATTAATAGTCTTCTTAATTTCAGAAAATTACGATTTAGCACCATCTGTTTAACATTTTAATTTAGTGTGATTTAAACAAGGGACATAATTGGTCTTTATTCTGAAGGGGGAATGAAAATCATCATGTGCAGTAAAAATTATGTTGTGGGATTAATTTTTTATTCTTTAGGAGTAGTTTTCCTTGTGTAGGTGCTTTTACTTGATAATTTTTTATTCTATTGACACGATAGGTTTGTTGACACGATAAGTTTGAAGAAGTGACAAAACTGGTTTTTACACCATAGGTGAGCGTGCGCGAAAGTAGTACGATAGTTTTCTAGTTGTTGAATCTCGAGGGCTAGTTTCTAGTATAATAGTTTTCCATCACGGCGTCAGGGCTAGTTTCTCCATGAGCGTTTATCGAATATCGACTTCTAACAGAGTCTTACTCACATAATAATTGGGTCATTCGTATTGGCCATCTTATCTTAATATCAATGCAATGACCGCATGTCTGAAACCGTTAGACAGAGAGCCAATGTCCCCCCGTGATACAGGGTTTACGAGGATGGGGGGATCATTCAAGCTAGTGATTTCCGCTTCCCTAGATTAGTTGTTTGATCTGCTCGGATTTCGAGTCTTATTTGTGAAAAAACTAAATAGAAACCCCATTTTTTAAGAGAAATTACATACAAAATTCAAGATGTAACAGTATACAAAATTTCTTCAAAATGTTTGTCTAAGTGAGATGAGAGTTTTTTAGCCTTCTCTTTAATTCTTACTAAACTGGTGATTCAATTGATATTGTATATTTTAGACTGATTTTTTGCACTAAATCAACATGACTAATCTTCTTTTTAAGCAAAAATTTTGCTCTTTAACTTGTTGTTTATATAACTTTGATCACGGCGATGTATAGGAGATATAAGGATATTGGACATAAGGAGTAAAGAGCAAGTCATCGTAAATTATTTTTTGTTTTGAAAAGTGGAGATTAAAAGTGTTAATTATGTTGTTTTTTTGCCATGTACTTAGTAAAATAGTGTTGGAAAAAACCATGTTTCATGGTGTTTTCCGAATTGGTTACGAGTCCAAAAGTTTGGTCAAATTCCATACGAAAAATCTAAAGTTTAGACTCCGTACTCAAGTGGTTTGAGTAGCTTGTGTGACAAGCTTCGAAACGGTATATCGCGTGACCTATTCGGTGAATGGGTGTGAATGGAAATTGGCTCCGAAGTTGAACCATGGAGAAACGAAATCTGGGATTTGGAAAGAGGAAGTGGGAAAACAAATGGATGGGGAAGCCATACAAATGTTTATCACACATCAAAGAGGATAAACTATTTTGAATAGTTTATATACATATTCACCACTAGAGAGTGGTAATAATGTGTAGCCTCATAGGTCTCGGTCGCGGGGCGCGGGTCGCGGGCGCGGGGTTTGGGACTTGGGACTTGTGACTTGGGGAATGTTCTGGTTCCGGTTCTGGTTCCAAGAAAGTCTGAAAGTTTTGGATAATAACAAAACAGTCCCAAAAATTCCAACAAACTTGTAATTCAGCAGATTCGAATATTGAATTAAGTGACCATAATGACTGATATTTCAGTTTAGCCTATAAATAGGCAGCTCTCTCCCACTCTCTAAACACAATATTTTTTACATTCTGAAAACAATCTGCATAATTTTTCATAGCATTTAGAAAGAGAGAGAACCACCCACCAACAGCTCGACCCTGACTCGTCGGCGAGTCATCCGAGACGTTGTACCTTGGGATTGAAGCGCCAACGCAACCAGAAACATTAAGGTGGTTGGGTGAATATCGGTTAAGGGCAAACTGTCTAATAGTCGCCTCGTCTTTTATATTTTTGTCTTTTCAATTCAGTATTTTAATTCTGCAATTTATATTTCTGTCTTTTCAATTCAGTATTTTAATTTGTTGTGCTTAGCTGTAATTTTCAATTCTGTTTTTTACCTTTCTGTAATTTCTTTAAAGTACTGTTTCTATTATGTAATTTCAATTATGTAATTTAATTCTGTAATTAGAATAGTTTCATTTCAGTCCTGTAATTTCAATTTAAATCAGAAAAGTCCGGCTGTTAAGTTTATACTTTCCAGTCCGGCTGTTTCTATTTATTGCAATTCAGTACATCAAATTATTAATTGATAATAATCTGAATAACGTTTGCTTTAATTTCTATTCAGTCCATACATGTTGTAATCTGTAATTTCAGCTTCAATTCTGAATTAATAAAGATTACACCGGTTTTAATTATTTCTTGTTAGTCGTTTATTATTGTTTAATTGTTACTTCGTACACGGAAACCAACAAATAGGTTCATTAGCACTGGATGTCTTTTGAATGTAGCTCGTAATGTCATCATTTTCCCGTTAATGTTTTTTTATCGGAAAAGCTATCATGTGGGCTTGGCTCATGAAAAAATATTTTTGTTATTTTCTCAATAAAATGAAGTGGATATTGATTAAAAAAAAACTAAATAGAAAAATCATACCGACAGTTCCAAATTGAATGATAACAGTTCATGATACAGCCAAATTTGACTGTTAACGGTACGTCATTGTCTTACGTGTATTAAATTTAATTGCTGCATACAATTATTTAAAATCATTTTATCAGTATTTCATTTTATTTATGATAAATGTAAAGAAAAGGACAAATGAACGACCCTTCAAGCTGGTTCCATTTATCATTTTATCACCTACTAGACATGAAATTCCATATTATTGTTAAATATTTTTAGATAATATGCTATTATAAGTATAAACAAACGATTTACTCCATCAGGAAAACGATTTTATAGCCTATTTTTTTTGGGGTGCTTATCATCACCTAGACCCGGGCGGATCCAGGAATTTCGTTTGAAGGGGCACGATGTTGATGCAATTTTAAACAATGTAACAAAAATGTATAAAATTCATCAAAAATATGTTATAAATGACGTTTACAGAAAACATCAATATTTGTCGATCTTACTCATTTAAGTGAATCTAAAGAGAATAAACGATCATTATTATAGTAATAATGAGAGACACTGGATGAAACAAATAAATATAAAATAAGTAAATGAATATAAAACACTACGAGAAAAAAAAAACTTTGTAATTTATATAACAAAGGTAATAGTGATTTTCCTTGAGAGAATTTTGTTGGTGGTTGGGGTTACCGGGTATCCCTATCCGCCCCTACTTAGACAGATTGTTTCGACTAATTCGTTTCTCATGACGAACACTCATCCGCATTCACCGGTAAGATTTCTCTCGGTGTTTTCTCCAGGATAACCGCACCTCGCTAGTCATGCGATTCAGCTTAGCTACAATATCCGCACACTGCTTCTCTCCAGTGGCACCTACTGGATGGGAGTCGTGGACATTTCCATGTACAGCCCATAAACTATTTAATTTTTTATTCGTTTGAGTTTTTTTAACATTACAATTTCATTGGCAAGACGAGTGGTTACTATATTTTACCATTAAATAATTTAAAGTACAGCATCACATTCGTCTTAAAACTTTGACTCATACAACAGACGTTCATGTGAAAATGGAATTTAACTCGTATATACTACTAATATACATTTTCCTAACCGAGTATTGTCCGATTAAAGCGACTTACAACCATTATCCAGTATGTCACTCCGAATCTTCAACACTCGTTTGTTTGATGGGGTTTTTTTTTGGTTTAAACAACGCAAATGTAGTTTAAACAAGCGGAAAACTACCCTGCGAATAAATATTTAAAAAAAACTGTGGGACGACTAGTGTAAATTGTAAAAACATCTCCATGACAAGAACAATATCAACAATCTTTTCCAACTGTCAAACTGACCAACCACACACTCTCCATCATCATTCCCCCTAAGACAATACTATAACACAAAGTGTTGTCAAAGTTTGGTTTTAACAATTTAACTTGATTTTTTGTGCTGTCTAGGATTGCTAACTTGTGGAATGTGGTTATTAGTTGTCAACATAATTCAATTATAATTTACACTAGTCTAAATTAATGTTAATACACAGATACTGTATGGCTTTTGCAACTTCTTATAGTCGATCAGCTTATTTCTTACAATAACACAAAAAGGTCTTCTTTAGGAATAAACCTAGTTGAATCCATAAAATTTGAAACTTTACGGTAATCTCAGCTATGCATTTCCCCCTCCGTTCAAATTTATTGATTTGGACCTCTACACCCATTAAATGAGTATCAAATGGTACATGTATCAGAGTTTCTTGAACGATGCTGTCAAATGTAGTTGCTTTCCCGTTGAGTTAGTAGCCATTTCAACCTCGTAAATCAATTCTTCACCAACCAACTTGAAAACTCGTGTTATTTCTTTCACCTGCAAAGAACCCGTCAATTTCACTGTTAAAATCACTGTTTTAAAAAGCTCGCAACGTTGTACGATATAATGGTTTTTGAAAGAAAAACGCAACGCTAAAATGCTATTTGGATGGAAAAACGCTAAATTCGCGTTATAGGAACGCTATTTACGCTATAGCGGACGCTATTTACGCTATAGCGGGTGCAGTCCAAAATTATTATTTTTATTTTTTATTTTTTATTTTTGGTCAAAATTTTAATGAAATTATTAAAGTTTAAAGAGAATCAAACCCCAAAACTCTTGCAAACAAAGTAAATACTCTGTCATCTCAATTATAATCATTTTGTGATTATTAGTTACAATTTTATATATATATTTAGCTAGTTTTTATTAGATGTTTTGAATTTAATACTATATTTATATGTATTTAGGCAAAAAAAAAAATACACCGCAAAGCGCTATGTAGCAATGCTATTTGCGCTTTTAACGTTTCTCTCGAAAAAACGCTACGGTAGCGATAACGCTATTTAAAACATTGGTTAAAATAGGCGAGGATAAACAGTTGAGATCTGTTGCTGCTTTTAGAAATACAACAATTATACAACGTAGTTTTCCGACAGTGGTATAGAGTGGTAGAGCCGTAGAAACAAATGTAGAATCACTTTACACAGCGCAGGAAAACTGATATACAGTATATGCATGTAAAAGTAGTGGAATCGAACTTAGTTAGACGACACTAATTTCATTCAATTACAAATAAGTACCACTTTTAGCAATAATCGAATTGTACTAGCTTAATAAGTCACCAAGAATTAGGGAACACGAGATTGGAGAGAAATTAGAGCTTTCATTTCAAAATCCTGGTGAATCTAACAGCTTTCATTTCTAAATCCTGGTGAATCTAACCAAGAGCCAGGTCCCAAGATACACGTTCTAATTGGCTGATTCAAACCCAAAATATTTGGTACAAATGTCAGGCATTTACATTCTAACAAGGATTTCGGATATACACCTGAAAATTGTTTAGTTTCAAGCTTCTGGTCCCCTTTTTGAGTTTCCTATTATTACCATTTTTATACACTAATGTTTGCTGAATAAGCAGCCAGTTCCAATCAATGCAGTTAAAGACGAGCCAAATGGGCAACACTCACTCCGATTCTCTATAGACTAACATATTGAATTTGATGCAACATGTTTGTCATACTCTTAAGTATTTGAATGGTGAACAGTAGTAACAACAACACTTACCAATTAAATTGTGATAAAAATCTGTAACAGTAAGAAATATTGTAAACCAGCAACCACTGCAACAGCGGTGTAAAGTGCATTTACTTCACACATGCATTTACCGAACCGAATTTATCTGAGTAAAGTACCTTAGAAGCATTGGCGACCAGTTCACTCTGAAGCTTCAGTATTTTCTCCTTTGCATCGTATGTTCCTTTCTGGAGAAACAATGGCAATTCCAGTTTAAAAGATGTAAATACAGAAGTATTACTCTGTTAAACAGCTCATCTAGCTAAATGGATTTTGTAATTTCTAACTTAAAAGCACCTCTCTGACATGAACAATGTCAAAGAGACCCTTCGAAATGTCACTTTAAAAAATTGGTAACATGCATGCTTTTTACACAAATGGTTCTTAACATCAATATGTTATTATTTTAATTATGATAGTAAATATAGTTCTAGAATAAGTAGGCACTACATCTTGAACAGAGGATACAGTACCACCCTAGATCCTTAGGCTAAGGGAAACACACTTTGATCCATATGTCATCTACTTCATCCATAATTTGTTAGTAATAGCCCGAAATTTTTTAATGCTCGTTAAACATCAAACTAGGGAGGAATTGTTTTGACAGTCTATCGTTCTCCGTCAAACGTTCTCCCTCAAAAGGACTCACGAAAAGTTAAGTAGTCTTACAGAAGCTTTTTTCTGCAGAAATTACTTATTCACTACGAAAATATAATTTCTTTAAATAACAACGAGCTCTGCTATGTTTTTAATCTCCATTTTTGAGAAACTTTCTGAAAGACAAATTAGAAAGGGGAAACAATTGGCTTACAACCAAAATTTTGTGTTTATTCTTGTACATATCTAAATGGTTGACAAATTGATATTTTTAATCAGGGCATGGGATCAGGTACTCAGGTATTTATGATAAAGGGTTAATTAAAATGTGGTTCAAAACTGCGACGGGATTAGTACATTCCAGAAATTGATAAAACTAGTGTCGCAATTTAACATAATAGGATAATGATGCAGAAAGGCAAGCTTGACGTGTGAACATTAAAAATAAACTTGACGGGGTTTGAATTATGTATACTTCCTTTTAAACATTTAAAAACAGCGGTGAGTCTTTCGCTTTATTTAAATCAATTGTGGCTACAATAAACCGATATATTGAAATGAAATGCGGAAATAGTACAAATAATCTTGAGCCTATGACACTAGATATACATCTAACCCTCCATCCTGAAACTCATAAACTGAAGCAAATGTCTAAGTCTGCCATATTAAAGACTATCCCCTCTGTTCCTAAATGTTGGCCCATTATTTAATTTTGGGATTTTCCAAAATGTCTGTCGAGTGTCCACCATTTTCACACTTCACATGTTTACCCTTTAACCTTTTTAAACAAATAAATTTATAGATGCCACCATCACTTGCCAATTAACATGTAACCAGTTACCATTTAATTACACATCAAGCACACCATAGTGTCAAAGATAATAATGAGTTTGAATACTTGATTAAGGCTACATCATATATGATATGAGATGGAAGCAGATATCACCTGTAGTTCCAGAAGTCCAGTACTCTGAGCAATGACGACTTCAATGGTTCCGTCAGGTTTGAATCTCCAGTAACCACTCTCAGAGTGCATCGGTTCGCCGGATTCTAGCTTCCATGTCTTTTGAGAGTATGCTATTACTGGCTTCAAAGTGAAAAAACATCTAATTAGAAGAATAAATGGTATATTATCTTCTCAGCTGAACTTCAGTTTGAAGTGTTGCCATAATTAATTTTCTTTACTTCCACCAAATAAAAGAGCGAGAATCAATATTCAACAAATATTATTGCATATCAAACCAATTCAGACTCTGTTTGTTTCAGTACAAACTAATAGAAGGTAGATTCATCTCCGAATCTGTTCGACTCTGTTTCTAGTTTTGGTTTCCCAATACTTCTTGGTGTTTGGCAGCAACATGAATTCAATTTGGAAATTAATCTACAAAGAACCTGGGACTGTTTCTAGCAGCTTCTCAAACAACAATACTGGATATGCGATGGAACTATTACCGTCTGAATTGATCACGAGATACAATGTTCCGAAGTTAGAGCTCTTCTAGTTTAGTTCCTTCGCGTAACAAAACAGCTAAACCTTCTCTTACGAAAATAACTTTTAATCCAATAAAAAGTTTCATTCTACTATCCCCCTCCCCCCCTTCCTTTTTCTTTTTTGCATTTTAGAGAACAAGTTGGTTTTAGCAGAGATTTTCCATTTAAATACATTATTGCAGTAAGGTAATTTTGTTTCTCTTCAAGGTAGATGTTCTTCCTGAACCAAGTAGTGTCAAAAAATTAGATCACTGATCCTGTATAATATTTTCATGAAGCTGTTTCATTCCATTTTTCTTAAGAAAGGAAAATTATTCACAAAAGTACTTTGCAGCTGAAAGACTGCAAAAAAATGAATTTTCCTCGGAACTAATTTTCTCTCCTTAAATTTTTAACAAAAGAAACAAAGTAGTAGAGTTAAGCCTGGGTGGAGCTAATAAGGAACAAAGGGGTGCCCTCAGGAAAATGCTATTTTTTCTATCAGAAAATTTTGTAGTTTAAAAAGAATGAGTTTTGCAAGCGCAGAAATAACACTCTGTAATTTTCAACCCCAAAATGTTAGTGATCAAGAACATTCAGAAATAATGATGGGATGTTTGTTCAATCGTCACATTTTAGTTCAACTTCATCCCTACCGCTAGGAACTCGGGTTGATTTTCCTTGTGATGGAGAGTGTCTGCCCTTTTCTTTATTATGATAACATTGTATGAAATTCTGAAAGACTCTTTATAATTCACTGTTTTTAAAAGCGCGTTTCCTATCATAGTAAAAAAAACTCGATTCAAAGCTTTAACAATTTTTAGGCCGCTAAAAGCTTACATTTTTTACACTTTTAGCGTAGCTCTTACAAAAACGCTTAAACTAAGATTTCGCTTTTTAAAACACTGTTTTATATACAGTTAAAGACCAATTAGCTAGGTACTGTGTAAGTATTGTCTCTAACTTTATGCAAGGTCAAAGTGACATTTCTACACACACAGTCACACATCATCATACCATTATAATAAGCCAACTCAATTTTTTTGAATCTGCCAAATTTTACCACTTTTTTTAATTAATTACCATACTACCCTACTCTCATAAAAAAAATAGAAAAAGAAAAAATTAATAACATTCTTTCTCCCTATTTTAACTACGCAAAATTCTTTTGAATATTCTCATCTTATATTCTATCTTTTTTTTTATTCTTCACATATTTGTATCATCACCACAGTTATTTTCTATATCTTTGTCGCACTAAGGATGTGTTTAGAACCCGGAAATTGTCACGGAAAAGAAAAGAAAAGGAAAATAAAGTAAAATCAAGGAAAATTAACTTGAAATCATTTTCCGGCCATGTGTTTGTAATGTTGGTAAAGAGAGAAGAAGAAAAAAAGGAGAGAGAGGGAGCTAGTTACAATTTTCCCATTTTCATTTTCCAAGGAAAATGATTTCTCTCATTCTACACATAAAGTTTTCCGTCACTTTCTTTTATTTTCTTTTCCATTGGTTTTCTGTAACATATCTATTCGTAGTAGTCGGGAACAGTTATACGGACTTGACCATTTATTACAAGATCAGATTAAGCGGGAAAAAGGTTAACAAAATAGCAGTTTTCGACTCGTAACCGTAAAAGTAACCGCCATTGTAATTCAAAATAATGTTGTAGGTTTCCTTTATAAATAGAAGTGTAGTTGTATCAATAGTTTTATGCAGAAAAAATTGTTGTTTAATACTTTCTCTCTCGGAGAGTTTGTTTGTGGAGATTAGCCATCTAAAATTGGCATATCCTTGTACTTCGTTTACGTTCCTATTAATATATAACTTCGTTTACGTTCCTATTAATATATAACTACGTTGCGTTATGTAATTGGTTTCGTAATATAATTTCGACTCTAATTTCAGTCCTTGTTACGTGTGTATACTTGATTTTCATCGTTTAAACTCGGGGTTAATACATTTTCTTATGCAACCAAACACAAGAAAATATTTTCTTGGGAAATCATTTTCATTTTCCCATGATTTTTCCGGGTTCCAAACACACCCTAGACACAACTTAAGGGTGTGTTTGGAACCCGGAAAATATAACGGAAAAGAAAAGAAAAGGAAAATAAAGTAAAATCAAATAAAATTAATTTGAAATCATTTTCAGATTATGTGTTTGGAAGTTTGGGAAATTAAGAGAAAAGAAAAGAAAAATGAAAGAGAGGGGGAGCTAGTCACAATTTTTCCATTTGTTTTTATTTTCCTTCCAATTTTTTAAAGGAAAATGATTTCTCTCCTTCTACACACAAACTTTTCCCTCACTTTATTTTATTTTCCGTTGGTTTTCTTATGCAACCAAACACAACCAAACACAAGAAAATATTTTCTCGGGAAATCATTTTCATTTTCCCATGAGTTTTTCGGGTTCCAAACACACCCTAAGCATTCGCAACGGGTGGTGAGGATTACTTAGTATATGTATAATAGAAGTATTATATACCTTGTTGCCAGGATGAGTAAAGTTGAGTTCTTCACCATAGTTAAATGAAGAAATGGTGGGAAAACCACCTTGGCCTTTGCCTCTCCATGTTCCAAGTAAATATGATACTTCCTTTATCCCTGGATGTATCATCGCCATTCTCTCTCTCTCTCTCTCTCTCTCTCCTAGTCCTTGTTGAGAAACGAAGTTTTCAAGGTCCAGATACTTTTCTCTTCCTTTTTTTTTTGTTTTATTTGTTTCCTTCCAGTTCTTTTGACTTTTCTAGTAGTTTATAGTAGTATTCTTCTTTTTGGCTGTTTTTTTTTTTTGAGCTTGTTTTACCACCTGAACACAAAATAGTACTACAATGTTTATAAAACTTGACAAGATTGAAAGTTTATCATCATTATACGAAAATGTTATTTTGTTATCATGCCTTGCAAGTCCATTCAGGTCACTCATTTTCGTAACCCGCAATACACTGGCAATTAAAAATAAAAAATATTAAGTGTGTGGCTCAGATGATCTTATATGACATCTTATAAAATGACCACATAATTTCTCCATCTCGGTATAGCGAGAAGCGTAAGCAATGAATGCACATAATTACCCGTTTCTGCGGAGCCTTTTTTATGATTCTTTTATTAAATTGATGTTATGTGAAAATTTTCTAAATATTTGTGTCTTTTAATTGATTTTCTTAACTAACAAAAATTAAATGGTAGTAGTAATTCAGTGCAATTCTTCTTATATTTGAGAACAGGGCACCTGTTGAGGGTAGCAATATATGGGAATAAAGTATTTTTGTAGTTGATCTAAAAATGATGAAACCGTTTCGCCGATAAATTTAAGCTCCATCTGTCACAAATGTTCAAGACTTGGACCCAGTTGAGGTATGATCATTCACTTATATGTATCAACGCATAAGGCATTGAACCCTATACGGAACAAATGCAAAGACTGATATGTTGTCGAATGTTGCTCATCGAAGACATTTTCCTAAAAGAAATACATTGTATGGCCTTGTCTTCTATATAACGCGATAGGTGCCCACCTCCTTACTTATAGTGCATCCGTTTCCATTTAACTGTCAATTACGAAACTACGTACAGTTTTAACCGGCTTATAACTTATATCAAAATTATCGAAATAATTTTTTTTCCAAATATAATCATAAAATTTAACATTTGACTACCAATGCTTATTTGCACCTAGGGACGCGTATATGCCATCCCACAAGTAAAAGCCTACTTTCTTTCTATATAAAAAACAATCACCGTTTGCAATTTCTGCGCTAACACCTAAAAATGAAGTCTCATTTTGAAAATAAATAAATTGCTGCTGTAATCTTGATACAAAAAAAGTGACAAGAATTGCTGGGTTTTTTTTTTTCCATTGTATATTTTAACATTTTTTAGAAAAATCTAATTAGGCTGCCATTTACCATCTGTGCCTAATAAAGAATATTATCACATTTTACTGTTTTTTACTGGAACTTTGCCTAATTTATTGAACCTAGCTGAAATCTAGTCATCCTAATGGCTAATTTGGTTATTAAAAAAAGTATAGGAGTGCAAATAATGTACGTATGTCATCACTTCATCAATGCCAAATAAAATTTTATGAATCTCCTTTAAAGATTATATTAACAGTACAAAATTTGCCATCTCATCCAAGTACATAGCCATCATCTCCACAGTAGTGGAGTTGAAAGAAAAGATAAGTTCACTCCTTTTGAAAAAATCAACAACAGCTTCTTTCATCTTCATTCCAATTCTGACATCCAAAAATACTGATAAATAATCAATTCATATCCGTGAATCGCAATATTGAGGATATTCACAATAGCAAGGTCCTGTCCTTACCTAAAAAAGTGAGCCGGTGTGCAATTAGTTCTTCTTGGTGAAATAATAGAAAAGACAGGAAAACAGAACATGCATTCCGTGAACATAGAAAAGGCGGGATAACCAAACATGTTTTTTCTCTTCTTCTAACCCCCTAAACCTTTCAACCAAGCGTTAATTCCATCTCCAAAGTTAACTACCAACAACTGTTACACAGCAACTTATTTTAGCAAAAGATGAAAGTGTTAACGATTAAAGATAATAATTTCGACCGCCACAGTTATTCAAGGTCGTTGGGTCGTTAAGGTCTCTAAGGTATAAATAAAGAACAAACAACTCACTATGAGAGATGCTATAATAAGTTACGTTAAGGAAAAGACTATACCTTACGGAAGGTGAAAGATACTCTCCTTGTGCCCCTTCTAATAACATCATCCTTTACAAAGTCAACCTGCAAAACAAACAATTCCGAATTAGCCGAAAATCAAATAACAGTAACTGCAAAAATAGAAAATAAAGTTTGTCTTCCAACTCAGAAGATTCAATCTTAAAGGGAAAAAGGGGGAAACTTATATACTATCTATCTTAATGGAGGGAAACGCAGCCAAACTAGCAGAATTTATTGATTTTGAAGAGATTTTCTAATAAGAGAGGATTACAAAAATTCAGTACATTATATTCTTATGCGAAAAGACCAAACTGTAGAAGGAACTTTCCATTAAAAGGACATCTGTAGTCTGTACCTTTCTATGCCCTTTGCTAATTGTTATTATTTGATCAAAGAGCAAACGCCTTGACTCATCAAACAAAAAACAAAAAAGAAACCAAGACAGTAATAAATAAATAAATTGATAAAAAGAAAAACTTTACCTTATGGTGTGGGATGTAGTGATGCCAAGCATATCGTGCTTCCCCAGATAACACAAGCATAGATCGAGGGGGCAGATAAACAATTCTCCTTATAAAACTTGAGCTACTCAGGAGATTCTCCTTTTTACTATCTGTAACAGAATTGGATTGTGAAAACAAAACACCATCATTGAACCTCCTAAACTCCATAATACAAGGCCCTGCTAAGGAAAGGCTGAGAATTGGTCCCTCAAATGCTGAATGTGTGTCAATGTGTGGGGACAATCCCACTCCAGAGGGATATTCATTAACCTGAAAAAAATCGTAATGTTATCGTTCTGAATTGTTGGAACATATTATACAAAAAAAGGTATCATAACTATAAGCACAGGAAGTTTATGATAAGAAAGAAATAACCAGTAGCATGATATTTACTACCTACCGTGAGTTGATCTAGTGCAGTATCTATAGCACCGTCAAGACGAGAAAATGATGAAATTCTTGCAAGTATGGGAGAAACAAAGGATGGCAATTCACCCATTCGTTGCCTTGTATTAATGTTCCTAGTCTGTAAAACAAGAGACATGTGAATATTGATTAATCTATCTGCCATACTTTAATCCTTTCATTTCATAATGCAACAAGACAGATGGATCATGATACTGATAAACAGAGTGATAGGCTTAGTTGATATGCTATGTAGTATGTTCAGTGTGTTAAATAATAGGCCAAAAGGGGAAAACTAAGTAGTTTATCTCTTACATATTATAAAACTGGTGAGGTATGTAAAGTTGTGTTTCCATTACAATCAACTTGAACCAGAACATTGCAGTTTTATGGTAATTTTTTGCCTTTGAAAGACCTAATAACATATTGGGATTGTTCAGGTCGCGAAAAAGGCACTCTGTTACACGAGTACCATGGTTTGGTGCGCAACAAGTGGAACATGGTACAAAGGGAGTAACAGACATTTGGTGTGGTTTGTTCGTGGAATGAATTTCAACGTACAACATAGTAAAAGAGGTGATGTATATGCAAAAAGAGTTACCCATAAGCTTCTCCCCGCAAACTGTGTGCGGCTCTATCACACTTTAGTAAAAGAAAAGACCGAAAATTTGAAATCAACACAGCAGAAACGGGGCCAGTGATTCAACAAAAGTGCAGAAATGAAACAATTGTGACCTTGGAAGCTAGTTTATATACTATCTACGTAATATCTTTCACCTCATACATAAATTCATAGCCATAATGTTGAACTCTTCGTTTGGCAAGAATCTTCCAAGGCCTGTCATCAACTGCTTCAAGTAATTCCTGGAATATTGAAAACACAATTAAATCTATGGGGAAAAAAGAGGTTCTAATTTGAAGGGGCACATCTTGAGTCCCTGACAACCATGGACATGAAAATTCAAATGTGCTTAACACCAACCTCTTCCTCTCTGGCACTGATAAAATCATGCCACAAGTGAAGGCCTGGAATGTTCAATTCTGAAGCATCCAAACATACTAGAGTTGAGTCATTTTGCTGAACCTGACAAAAAAGCACATATCTATTTCAAGAAAACAGGAAACGTTTCAATTGCAAAAAATAAAATCAGAAGGAATTCACATGACATATTTCCTGAGTAAGGTACTTCTTTCCAACTGGAGAACCCAATCAAGCTGATCAAAAAAATGCAGATTAAGTTGCAGGTGGAAGCAACTTTCATGGGTTACAAAAGTATCACACTAAAAAATGGACTCGAAAGACTTAGGACTATAAACATCTGCTAGAATCTTATTGAGTTCTCTCAAGTACAGATCTTACTGAAAACTAGCAATTTTTTTTAAAAAAAGGACAATGAACATTTAATATGTGACGTCGACTATGCATCAGAAAAAAAATGAACCAAAAAGACGTGTAAAGGACAACAAGCACTTCCAAACATAAACACTTATAAAAGAGAAGACAACATCAATTAAAAATGTATAGCTGTCGAGTAATGCAACACATAGAAAACATAAAACAATGGCCATTTAATATGTATAGCTGTTGGTTAATGAAACATGGTATAGCTGTTGGTTAATGCAACATGAATTTCATATCAAGGTGTAGGATATAATAATATTACTGGTTTCCACCCGCATTTAACCATAGACCTAACCCCAACAATATATGAGGTATCGGGAAGGAATAACAGGGCTTGTTTGGTTGCAGCTTCTAAGAAACTACGCTAGATCCTTTGGAGGTTCAGAACAAAATTGGGTTCATCGAGCTTAAAGCTTCTAGCTTATTTAGACCTAAAAACCAGAAAAAGGCTCACCTTTTAAGTTGGTTGACTAAATGTAGACAAACTATTAACGGGAAAAATCTAAGCTCATACGGAACTTATCAAGACCATAGCCACTTCCCATCATCAGCCGGAGTTTCTTCTAACTTGCTAGTGAGTAGTGTTTTCAAGACTTGTGTTTTATGGGGAAAAAGGAAAAAGGTAAAAACACAGCAAGTTTTTAACGAATCGCAATACCTGTTTCGGACTCTGAACAATCGAATATTGTATATGTAAGAACCGACCTCCAAGATCAGTGCAAGGGCGTTTATTTAAAGCCTCAAAAGCTGCCTGAGCAGAACTTTTTTCGATATACGAAACAATGACTCGAGTGGCACTCTCATCAGCTGCATAGACTCCGTTTAATTCTCCAAAAGTACCGAAAACCGAAGCAATCTCATCAAAAGAAAGTCCGACAGCTGGGCCACAGTTGGCAACATATAGATTAGGGGTTGAATCATTGCCACCTAGTCCCTTGGGGCGACCGAATCGTGGCAAACCCATTAATTAACTTTAACGTAAAAGTATAATGTTAAACCCCCAGAGAGACTCCTCTCGCCCTTGTACTTAGAACAAAGCAGCCACTTTCCTAGCTTCTATCATAAGCTTAAAAGACAAAAATTTCAAAGACACAAAAATTTACTAAGAATGGTCCAAAAATTTATGGAGAATAAAAGAAAAACTTAAAAGACACAAAAAGAGTAAATGTTAATGTAATATCAATTATCCAATCAAATCTGCAAGCATGACACTTTCCTAGCTTCTATCATAAGCTTCTAGCGAACTACAAAGTGTCTAAAATCTCAAAAGATCAACTAGCGCCCCAGAAATTACCTCTAAAGTCTAATCTCATTCATAAACCATAACAAATATTTTTTTAATTAAAGAAATACTTTTACATTGAATTATTAGGTTATAAGGTTGTAAGTTTTTTCAGTACACACTGAAAAGTTATACTTATTTATTTTTGGTACAAGCATATGTTTTCTTAACTATGCTAGTTCATACTTCTTTCAAAAAAAGAGAAGTTCCACAAAAATGTCACCGTCATAGTATACTTTTGAGTATCATACACAAAAAGCAACCATCAAATTTAACTTTCGACTATATGTATCTATATATTTGTATACTTTTTCACATCCGCTCCAAAAAATATACTTACTTATAAGATCATTTGCAGCAGATATGGTCATCATTGCCAACCCCCATATTTCTATATTACAGCTCATCTGTAACACATATCTCTTCAATAGATCATCTTAATCACAGATCATCTAAAATACATTTCCCTACAATTTATCATCCTAATTACATATATCTATATCAATTTACAAATTTTCTTTTTAACTGATCATCATTAATTTAATACGTTTTCGGGACATACAATTCAAAAAGATAAAAACACATGATATAATGCAAACAAATGTTACAAATCCACTCCAACAAATCAATACATAAATTGCACATCAATACTTTGCTTGTTGAATAAAATAGACTTAAAGAATAACATATTTTGTAGCTCTTCCTCTCTAATTTAATTTGAACTAATAAAACTATCAATTGCATAGACAATACTAACAGAATCAATTGAGTATCAATTGAGTATCAGTAAATACCACAAGATGATGGAACCGAAAAGACATTACCATATTTACTGAGCAAAAATAGGGTGTCCAAAATAGACGACATGATACACCTGCTGCTGTAAAAGTTAAAAACATGCTGTAAAGTAGCTTAAAAGTGCAATATAAATGCATTGCTGTGATTGCTCTAAGAAAGGGAAGTAATTAGGTGGAGACACTCAGACGCCGCAGCTGATAAAAATTGACGAAAAAGTAAACTTTTCCTACGTATTTTGATCAGAATCTTCAAAAATCAGCGGCCCCATCCAGTTTAACGAAGAAAAAACTCATAGAGTATGAAAAGAAAATTACATAGAATATCGGCCCCTTCCATTTACAATTCCTGGTTCCGTCACTGCTCTAACATGTAATTAAAACAAGGCCGGGAAAATATACAACTAAAGCAATCATGGAAACATTGGTGAAACCAAATTTTGCAAACAAAATAACGATAAACAAATTTTGCAAACATTGGGTTTATTAGGGTCTCAACGGACAAAAAAAAAAAAAAAAACAAATTTGTCCAAACTACATTCACAATACATGAACATTAATCAATCATACATAAACCAAAATAAACATGATGATGAATTAGAAAGCAAATTAGAAGTACAAATCTTGATTAATGATCAACATGCTTTTTTGACTAATCATTTAGAATGTTTTTTTTTAGATAATGAAATTCAACCTACTCTGACAACGTTTAATCAACATAACGAATCAATGCTGGGACTTTAGAAACGGTGGTTTTAGTGATAATTAAGCGAAATAAACCAGAATAAATTAATTCAATTAGACGGAGAGAATGAAACATAAAATAAAAATTACTTACAATATTTTGCCTTAGATAGAGTTGAGAAATCAATTAGACAGTCAAAATAACGTAGCCAAAGGTAACTCACATATGTATTATTTCGATATTTACAAATTATTAGTATAAGTATAGACTGCTATTTTTATAGTACCCTTTTTATCAAAAAAAAAACGCACAAACCTACAAACTGTATATATATATTTTAAGTGCAAGATAATAAAATATATGGTTTGTATTTCGGTCAAAATACTAAATAAAATCTAAAAGCTGTATATAAAATGTACGGTTTGCATTCGAATATTTTTGCATCGAATTAAATTGAAAAACAGAATTTCCCTTTCTCTCTTTCACAATTTACAGATCTTATAAATAAATAAAAAAACTCAAATCACCAATCAAGCAAAATAAAAACCATAACGAGTTTTAGCTTTAAACCACGTCTACGGTATGTAGATTTTATCTACGGTTTTGACTGAAATCCAAACCGTAGATATTATCTACGGTCTGTACTTAAAATGTACGGTTTGTACAAAAAATGTATGATTTATGTGTTTTTTCAGAAAAAATATATTAAAAAAATCCAATCTCATAAATATATTTTCATAAATACTGATTGTCTTGTTGATAGGAAAAGGCTTGTAACATAAATACTGATTTTCATAAAAACAGGCCAATTTAATCAAACCTATTTAGAGTATTTGGAGTGTCAAGTTGCATGGGTTCGAATCCTTGAATGAACAGCCCCTTTTTTTTTAAAATATTTCTTAATATTCTTTTTACATGAATGAACTCTTAAGTTTAATGTAACATTTTTACTCGTCCGTCTATAAAATAAAACAGCATAGACTCTGATCTATTATAAAGATTGCAGAATTGGTCCTTTATTTTGAAAGAAAACAAAATTGTTAGTATAATTTTTGTTTTCATGACAAAGTTTAGAAAAAATCTTACTTTGTATAGTTGTATTTTTGGTTAAACGTGGTCAAGTTATCGCATCTGATAAGTTTTAGTTAAATATTTTGCTATTTATTTACCGTATCTAATAAGTTTTAGTTATATAGTTAGCTATTTTTACGATGAAAAAAAAAGGCTTTATTTTTAAGGTGACCTACAGCCCCCAAAACATTGAATCCGGTCCTGTACAATCGCATCTACATAAATTATTCTCATATATGTAATACCCAGTTGATTATCGGACGACTATTGAAAGGGTGAGTGATTAGACCATGAAATATTATATTTTATAAGATAAAATAAGGTAGTCTAATAGTTTATAAGGGAGTAGGTCGACCCGAAGTTATGAAATGAGTGAAATATCCGGACAATCTAGTCCGGATGTGTGGGATAGCACGTATCCGAGTTGCATAGGAAATAATGGAGACCATAGCCTA
Source organism: Primula vulgaris (assembly GCA_963920805.1). Classification (NCBI taxonomy): domain Eukaryota; kingdom Viridiplantae; phylum Streptophyta; class Magnoliopsida; order Ericales; family Primulaceae; genus Primula; species Primula vulgaris. The sequence continues at coordinate 10,151,701 of OY987218.1, read as the reverse complement.
CTTATCATCCATCATCCGTTCAAAATATATGGCCATATACATAATTCGAGAATTCACCTTATATGAATTCTAAAGATATATGGAAATTACATTTTCTAAATATCTAATTTTTATAACATCCAATCATATCCATAAATAAATATTTTACAAGGAAAATGTTTTCCTTTCATTTAAAACAACTAAACCCTTACACATATATATAACTTATTAGTAATCCCTAATTGATTCTATCTATAAGAATTACGACATGCATCAACTACAATATACTTCATGCATCAACTACAATATACTTCAAACAATTCTAATACTTACTAATTAAATCTAATCGCTTTTAATTGTTTCCAAACAAATTCCTTAGTCTAAATAATATAGATTAGTCAAGTTAATAATTTCAAATTATTATCAATCAGTAAATTAAATTTATCAATTACATCTAATTAATTAGTTTCTAATTAAATAAACCCTAGCTATTATTAATCAATAAAAGTACCTAATTATATCCAAATAGTTATTAATTACTGACATGTAATTTTTCAAATTAAATCTAAACTGAAATACAAAATCTGTAAAAAGGTAAAGTTAGCAGGGTCAAACTGTAGTTATCAGAGATTATTTTGGATCAAAAATTCAATTTTAAATATTATCTTAAAACAAGGAGGCAATTAACAAAAACATACCATACCCCTATTATATTAACAAAAATATACCCTAAAAAGTTAAATTACCAAAAACATACCTATATATACTTATTATTTTTCTAATTCTAATCAAATCATAATCTAACATATCTCTCTCTAATCGCACCTCTCTCTCTATCACACGATAATCGCATCTCTTTCTAACACGTGCTAATGATCCATCTCTCTCTAAAAATGATTAAAAACTCACAAAATATGCATATGCTAATTATAAAACGTCATACCCTAATTTTAAAACTTCATACCCTAATTTCAAAACTTCATACCCTAATTTCAAAAACTTCATACCCTAATTTCAAAACTCCATACTCTAATTTTAAAACCTTATATCGTAATTTCAAAACTTCATACCATAATTTTAAAATTCCATACCCTAATTTCAAAACTTCAGACCCTAATTTCAAAACTTCATACCCTATATATGAATTTCTCTCAATATTGTACATATGGATTCTTATCTTTCAACTTGAAACCCACAATGTTTACAATAGTTTCAAAACTCAATAAATAGAAAACAATCTCACCAATTCCATATATTTTTCATATATTACGGGGTATCAAACAGTGTAATATTTGTGTATTACGTATGTATATATCTGTATTTATATGTATATGGATATCTATATAATTTAGATGGTGTTCGGTAGTTAGTGGCGAATTTTCGTGGTCGAGG